>JAAMPC010000248.1:0-47040 GCA_016771965.1 Brassica carinata | reverse complement strand
TTAAAATAGCGCTAAAGATTAAAGGCTTAAGTATATAAATCATTTACCAAAACTCAATATTTTAAGTAGGAGTTAACACATAAATTTTGAAAATTCAAAAATTTGACAATATTGTTTTAATGCATAGTTGCATCCTGCACTAACATATGATGATGTTCAAAGAGGTTTGGAGCCTTTGTTGTCTCCGTTTTTCAAGAAAATAGCGATTCTATAGTGGTTATTCCACCTATTTATGAAGTATTATGAAGTTTAACTAAACTAATTGATAAAAAAATTATAACGATTACCATATACCATGAAAAAGAGTTTAACATACATTAAAAAATGTAGAATGTGGTTATAAATTTTAAAACAACACTAAAAATTTAGGCTTCAATATATAGAAGTTTAACGAAAAACTCAATATTTTAAGTATGGGTTTGTTTATACATAGATTTTGAAAAAAATCAAAAATATCGTTTTAATGCATAGTTGCATCCTAAACTAACATATGATGATGGTCAAAGAGGCTTGGAACCTTTGTTGTCAATGTTTTTCTAGAAAATAACGATTTTGGTTAGTCCACTAATTTAGGAATTACATGAAGTTTTACAAAATTGATTGATATAAAATTAGAAAGATGTCAATGTACCATGAAAGAGAGTTTAAATAACATTAATAAAATTTAGAATGTGGTTACAAATTTTAAAATAGCGCTAAAGATTAAAGACTTGATATATAAAAATTTATGAAAAACTTAATATTTTAAGTAGGGGTTAACACATATATTTTAAGAAAATGACAAAATTTGAAAATATTATTTTAATGCATAGTTGCATCTTGCACTAATATATGATGATGCTCAAAGAGGTTTTGAGCCTTTGTTGTCTCGTTTTTCAAGAAAATAGCGATTCTATAGTGGAGGTCCTCCACAACTCATTCTTGCCTCAAGTCAGGTTAAATAAGTGGTAGCTTGTGGAGCAAGTCTGCATAAAACAGAACTAAATCGGGCTTCTTTATGAACTTATATCCTTGGATCATCAAACCAGCCTTCTCCTTCTGGTCATTCCTTTATTTATTTCAATACTAAACGGCTCTCTCCTTAACCCGAGACTCTTCCTCAAATCTGCTCCTCTCCCTTTTTATTGTTCCATTATCCCTTTTTGTTATAAGAATGCTTTCACATCCTTTCTCTCCTCAAGTATAAACCTCTTGTCTTTGTAAGTCAATGCAAGAATGCCTCCTTTGACCCTAACTGTAAATGGACATGTAAGTTTCCTTTTTATCATTCCGATGCTTGTCTAACCTTGATGTGTCTTTCTTGGTCATTTATGCCTTCATGTCAACATTCAGGATGCAAGAGCCCACCTCTCAACTGATGAAATGAACCAGTGACTCCAAGCTCAATGTGCTCTAAACAACAGTGGTGGAGGAAGTGCTATGGCCTCTACATCAATGTATCTAATAAACAAGGACCAACCAGATGAGATAATCACTCTCATCAAGGATCCTTGGAAAAAGACAACTCTGGTATACCTAAACCCTTTTTCACACATGCTTATCACACTGCTGAGAGTTCTAGAAACATTTTTAAAAATACTAGACCATTGATTATTGACTCGGTGCTTCACCACACATGATTAAGGATTCTAGTTTAATTAAAAATGTGGAACCAGCACTAGAAATGTGATGATAGCAATGGTGATAAAATCCCTATAAGAGGTATAGGTGAATTGAAATGTTTGATAAAGCATTCAAGGCATTCTACATGCCCACCTTGCTTCCAAAACCTGGTTTCAGTTAAAAGGCCACCAATGATTTAAATTGCCATGTTACATCACCCTAATGAAGTTTAGTTTCAGGATATTGATGTTGGAATTATGAGTGTTTGTCTCATGTCAAGAGAGTATCTCAGTTAACTAAACTGAATCCTCTTCAACCATACAACAGGAACTCACCATTAAAAGGAAGAGACAACCAATGGTGGTTGAATCCTCTCACACAGCCCATACTACAACCAAGATCCTAGAGAGTAAACTGGTTATAGAAAGCTGAGAGAATCTCTAGTTTGAATCATCCTTCAGTAACACAACACTTTGAGTTTGTACTTCTAAGATGAAGAGGATTAGAATCAGTAAGCAAGAGCTTAAGAGAAGATGGGAAGAAGAGCTTGTGAGTGATTATGCGATAGGCTGCCTTTAAGGAAAGAGAGTTAAGGCAGCCTCTAAACCATAACTCTAAACTCCTTACATTGTGAATATTGTTTGTGAATAATGCTGCGAGAGAGAGCCAAAATTAGACTGAAAGAACTTGTATTGATACTGATAAATGTTACAAGTGATGGTGCCTTTAAATAGGCAATACACATGATTAAACAATTACTAAACAAAGGAAACATAAATAGTAATTCTAGGAAATGATGACAAAGGACAGCTGTCTGACGCAGGAAGAGTAGAAAGGGGACAGAGGTGAGGCACATCCTTCCTTGGTGATAGTGACAGCTCTACACAACTCCTTATGCACCCATGTGACTTATTTTTGCTTAATTCAAACCAGATCCTTTATTTTGAATTCAAACTGCTTTGACTTCTTAGTAGAGGTTCCCAACGTCCATAAGTCCTCTCCACAACTCATTCTTTGCCTTGCAAGTCAGGTTAGGTCAAGTGGTAGCCAGGAGCAAGTCTGTACAAAACAGAACCAAATTGGCTTCTCTTGATGAACTTATCCTTGGATCATCAACCAGCTTCTTCTGGTCATTCCTTTATTTATTTCAATACTCTGGTACAGCCCTGGATATGCTGTCTTCCCTGATCACTTGAAGGGGGCGGTGGATGAAAGGTGATGGAGATGGTCTTCTCCTTCGTGTGTAAGGCTCCAGGATGTTTTGCTACTCAAAGACACAAGATTACCTTGTATTGTCTAAGATGGTTTCACTAGGAATTCCTTCCTTAAGTGAGATCAATGTTCCTTTAGCTGAACAGAGAAAGCAAGAGACAAGAGCAAGCTGCTGCTGTAAATTATTAGATTCAAAGTTGAAGAAAACAAAAGCCTCCCATGTCTTTAAGAGAAATCGACAAAACCCTAGAAGTAAACCAAGGTGGTTTAATTCTAATTTAATCCTAATTGTCTTGGTTTGAATTAAATGAAAACCAAATAAGCCCAGCCCAATTACGCAATAAAATTAAACCAACAGGCTGGTTCTTCTTTGGTTTCTTCATGGCCACGAATTGAAGTTGAGCTGCTACTTGGGTCACTATACCTCTCAGACGTCCATCTCCAAGTTGGTTGCATCCCACTTCCAGCCCCAAGACGTCCAGCAGCCAAGGCAGGTTTTGTATTATTTTAGAGATTTGAATGTGTATATGTTGTTTGAGCAAATCTAGTTTCATAATGTATAAAATTTTATATGTTAGATTATGTCTCAAATTACTGCTTGATCTTATTAATGAGCTGAGGGTTTACAATATATAGATGGAAGAGAGCTAGGGTATCTAATTCATACATTTAGTCTTTAATCACTAGTCTAAGCCGTGTAGTCAATGGGTAATGGAGCGCCTTTGTTTGAAAATGAATGGACCAGATGTGTCACACGCTTACTCCTTTACAGCCTGGCTCGTGTTGGAAGGAAGAGCAACTCTGCTTTATCTCCAAACGGTCACAAGACCATCCCAACCTCCTTCCATCAGATACTCTTCAAGTCTCACTGACCGCCTTCTTCCCATTTTTACCATTTGCCTTTCACCGCACGGTAATCTCATGTACTGACACGCTCTATCCCAGACACCTTGTGCTCCTATCTTTGCACATTCAGAAATGTGTTTAGACAATGATCTGAGAATTGGTCGAGGTAGTCCCGTACATGTCCGCGACACACCGTACAGTCCGTATTCTCTCCCTAAATGTGCCCAACTCTCATATCATCTCTTTCCCTCAATGCTCACCTCTTTCTACTCTCTTATTATCAACTCTGACAACTTAACATTCCTCAAGCTTGACCATGTGGAACAAGTCAAGTTGGAATGCTGACTCTCCTCATTAAAACCTCAACAAGGAAACCCATTTGGGACAAACCTGAAGAGGAAAAGAGTAGAGACATCTCAGCTAGAGAGTATTTAGTTGCTACCTCTAAGTCATCAATGAGGCCCAGCCTAACGCGTGGATGGACTCCATTGTCTTCTGTCTTGTTGTGAACATCAGCCAACTGATCTTCACTCCGTGTAACATGGTAATTCACTCCAAGCATGATCATCTGTCTAATCTTGTGGCAATCCACCTCTATATGCTTCGGCCCTTCATGAAATACTGGAGTTGATGCTATGTGAATAGCATTGATTGTCACACAGTATAGTCATCGGGTGTAGCTTGATCAACCTCCACATGTTTCAGTATCCTTTGATCCACACAAGTTCATTAGGCTTCCAAGATGCTCGATATTCAAAGCTTCATACAGAAGCATGATACAACCTTTGCTTCTTGCTCTTCCATGTGACAAGGTTACCTCCATGAATGTGCACAGTCGGTGGTTGATCTTCCTCCAGCTCTATCACCTGCCCAATCTGCATCACAATACCCCACCACTTCAGATTCTTGTTGCAACTCCATCCAAATGCCAAGGCTCCTTGTTCCATTCAGATACATCGTAACTCCTCTCCACCATCCTCCAATGATGCTCCTTAGGCACCTGCATGTGCTGGCTGACTTGGTTTACTGCAAAACATATATTGGTCGTAGTGATAGTCAGATATATGAGCTTCCCCACCAGCTTCCTATACAGCTTTGGATCCTTGAACGGCTTGGTATCTCAATCTCACGGAGCCTTAAGCATCCTCCATAGGCATCTTAGCTATCTTTCCTTCTTCTACACCTGCATCTTTCAACAGATCAAGTGTATTTCTTTGAGAGATAAACAACCCTTCCTTGGATCTGCACAACTCAATCCCAAGGAAGTATTTCATCTCTCCTAAATCTTTTATCTCAAATACTGACTTGAGGGAAGTCCTTAGTCTTGAATCCTCAATTATCAGAACCAGTATGATAATATCATCAACGAGACAAGGATACATATGATACCTGAGGTTGTAGTGAGGGTGAAGAGAGGTCAAGTTCACACTTCTTGAACCTCTCCCATTCAAGGTGGAACTAAGCCAGTACCAAGCTCTTGGAGACTGCTTGCCCATAGATAGCTTTCTTTAGTCTCAACACATTTCCCTTCTTAACCAAATGTTCTAGACCCGTAGCATGTAGACTTCATCTTCAAGCTCTCCTTGCAAGAAAGCATTCTTCACATCCATTTGCCACAGTTCCCACTCCAAGTTCACTAATAGACAGAATTACTCGATAGTGTGAAGCTTTGCAACTGGTGCAAATGTGTCTATATAGTCCTCTCCATAGGTTTGAGTGAATCCCTAGCAACCAGCCGAAGCCTTCGCCTTATCTTCCCATTAGGTAAATACTTGATAAAAAATCCATTTGCATGACACTGCTTCTTCCCTTTTGTAAAGTACTTTCATACCAAGTATCATTCTTTATCATGGCATTTGCTTCATCATTAACCGAAACCCTCCACTCTTGAATCAGCATTGCTTCCTCATAACTCTTGGAACATAGCTCTCATCTAATCTCACTGTGAATGCTTGATGTTCTTCAGAAAGTGTGCAAATGAGCACACTGCTTGAGATGGATGCTCAACCGCTGAGCATTGTAATACACCCTTGTGTTTACCCAGTTAGATGGATCTCTCCTTACTCTTGCACTTCTTCAGCAGGCTGTGCTCTCGAGAAGACCTGCATTATTTCCTCCATTCTTTAACTGCTATCCTGTTCTTCACCTAGTCTGACTTGCTTCAGCTCCATCACTTGGCTGGCTTTCAGCTCCACCTCTCGTCTTGATCACCCACTTCTTCAGCTCCACTATCCTCTGAACCACTCTACACCTTTGATCATGAGAACTGTAGCTCTTCTGCTCTAATGGATTCATCTCCCCTCATGGTCACGTGTGGTGTTCCTTGCTGATCCCCGCTGCCTTGATGATGCCCATTAACCTGATGATTCCCATTAGTCGGACCCTGGTGATCCACGTTGATTCCCATCCCTTCTAGATTGTTCTCAATACTGAAGATCTATCACTGGTAAGATCCTCTATCATCTGATTCTGCTCCTCATAGTACCCTCTTTCTTCTATGAATTTCACTTCCTTGATACTAACACACTGGTGTTAGGATCATAACATTTGGGCCTCTTTGGCTGGTGCAGTAATCAATAAACATGGCCTTCACACTTTGCTTCAAGCTTGTTTTCATCTCACTTGCAACCATCACATAACACAAGCAACCAAACACGCATATACTCTAGGGATGGTTTGGATTGTTCAATACCTCAAATGGAGATTTGCTTTGAAGGACTAAAGTTAGTTCTGTTTATCAAGTAGCAAGCTGTGGTCACAGCATCACTCCAAAACCTCTCGGGAACCTTTTGACTGTAGCATAATGGTTCTTGCCACTTCCATGAGGTGCCTCTTTCCTCACTCCATTTTGCTGAGGGTGTAAGGACAACTGTTTGATGCAAGATACCATGCTGTGAAAGATGATGCTTGAAAGCTTGTCCAGTGTACTCTCCCCCATTATCTGATCTGAAAATTTTTATCTTGATTGTAATGGTTAGTCACATAGATTGAAAACTTTAAATGCATCAAGCACCCTATCTTTGGTTGGAATTAAGGTTAACCAGGTGTATTTGGATTTTTCATCAATGAAAGTAACATAATATTTGAAATTATCCCTAGATAGACAAGGTGAAGTCCAAACATCAGAATGAATCAGATCAAAGCAGTTCTTATAAACAAGAGAAGAGTTTGGGAAACAGTTTTACAATGCCTAAAATACAAGCTTCACAATCTTTTATTCTCAAAAGAAACACCTGGCACCATCAGTTTAAAAGCCTTATTATGAGGGAGTCCTAGTCTAGTATGCCACAATGCATTATTACTTAGACTAGAGCAGAAACAAGTAAATAAACAGCAACGAAGTCAGAGCAAGATCTTCAAGTAAATATAAGTCTCCTTTGGTCACCCTTTCCAATAAGTTTGTTGCTCTTACCTGAAACTTAACATCATTAGGCTGAAGATGACATTACAATTTAAATCAGTGGCACATCTCTTAACAGATAACAAGTTTGAGGTAAAATCGCATATACAAAGCTTTAGAATCCTATCAAAGAGCTTAAGACTTCTATGCCTTTGATAGGTATCTTAATACCATTGCAATCATCATCACATGTCCAGTGGCAGGCACAACATTTTGTATTAGACTAGTGTCACTTATCATGTGGTGAGTGCATCCGAATCAATCACTAAAGGTCTAGTAATGACAGGTTTGGCAATGAGAGCAAGAATACTAGATGGCTTGTTGCATGTTCAATCCTAGCATTGTTCGCAAGACTAGAATGATCATGCAAGTGTTTTCTATCTAGCATCCTAGTATATCTATCCATCTCAATCCCATTGCTCCATCAATCTAGCACCAAAAGTTAAACCCTTAATGTTACCATTTTCCTTGAAGAGTTTGATGAGGCATCAAGATCGCACTTCTGAGATACTCTTGATCATTGACTCTCGTTACTTGTTCCACCAGAGTAAGCAGCCATGGACCTTTCTTCATTTGCCTCCCTACTGGTGTTTGTACCACGGATCCTTCACAGCCTTGTGAGCTCTCTTCACTATCTTTTCATGAACTTTGCCGGCTTCAAGTGAGGATGGAGAATCCAACACTGGCTTTTCTTGTGTCCATGCTTTTGCAATGATCACAGTCTCCATTGAACCTCCTATCTTCATACCTTCCTTGAGCCGCTTTGTTGGCTTGAGGAGCTTCCTCTGCTCTACTTGAGCTGCTTGATTCACCAAAGCAAGCTTCTTTCCAAAACAGCCCAATGGTACCTTGTTCTTTGGATCCTGGCACACACAGCCAAGATCCGCAGGCTCTCCTCCCTTAGTAGGTGTTGATTAACCCTTGATATGTCGGATTTAGTGTTAAGAGAGCCTAACACCTATCTTGCTTTCCTCTTGTTGAGAGCTCATCCACACGTAAGTAGTACTAGGCTCTCAACATTTCTAGTTCAGACCAGAGGATCTGAACTTTCCAAGTGCTTAGTGAACCCATATCTTCTTGAACCAAGTGGTTCACGCTGCTTGACCTCATACACCTTGCTCAGGTTTGAGATGTTTCCATACACCTCTTCTCAAGGTGTCCCAAAGTGCCTCTAGCTGACTCACAGTAGCTGTAAGCATCTAGAATTGCTGGATCATGAGTTTGAAGAACAGATATAGAACCAGCATGTCTTCTGTTCCCATTTGTCAACCGCATCTTGAGTAGCTTCTCCTTCACCCTCTCCTTGAGTGATTAGCTTTGGAGCTTCACCTTCAGTGATGTATTTCCACAAGCTCCTTCATTCACCGTAGCTTCCTTCACCATCCGAGACCACATTCAAGTAGTTGTTTCCTTTGAAACAAACCGCAACCTTCATATTCATGTTTCCTCCACTATCCATAGTAAAGACACAACTTTTTCACCAAAAATATTGAACTTTCACTAAGATTTCAACACAACCACCAAAGTATCAACTTTTCTTCAACGAAGTTGCTTTGGATCTTCAACACACCAGGATTGTATCTTCAAAGCTTCAACCGGCCCACAACGAAAGGTATCAACAAACCGGCTTGAGTCTTCACAGCTTCAACGCAACCATAAAGAAAACAAGCTTGATAGCGTGACGCTAAGAACACTAAGAAGATTCTTCAGCAATAACTGGTCTTCAAATAACACCTAACCATCGGTGGTCTTCAACCTGGCTCATACCATATTATTTTAGAGATTTGAATGTGTATATGTTGTTTATGCAAGTATTAATCTTAGTTTGAAGGATGTATATGAAATGTATTTGAGAGAAGAGATGAGTGTCTCAATACTTGCTTGATCTTATTAATGAAGCTGATTTACAATATATGATGGAAGAGAGAGCTAGTGGTATCGACCATACATTTAGTCTTAATCACGTCTGCTGTGGTCAATGGGTAATGGAGCTTTGTTTGAAATGAATGGACCAGATGTGTCACACGCTTTTACTCTTCTTGGCCTGGCTCGTGGCTGGAAGGAAGAGCAACTCGCTTTATCTCCAAACCACAAGACCATCCCAACCTTCCTTCTCCATCAGATACTCTTCAAGTCTTCACTTGACCTTCTTCCCATTTACCATTGCCTTTCAATCGAGACGTAACCTTCTCATGTAAGGACACTTCTATCCGTACACCTTTGTGCTCCTATCTTTGCACATTCTGAATGTGCTTAGACAATGATTCGAGGTGGTCTTTGTCGAGGTAGTCCAGACATGTCCGGTATTACCAGTCCGCATGCATTCCTCTCTCCCTAAATGTGCCCAACTCTCATATCATCTCTTTCCCTCAATGCTCACCTCTTTCTACTCTCTTATTATCAACTCCACAACTTAACATTTTGTTGATGCAAATCTCTTCCATTGTACATCCATCTTCATCCAGTTGACCCAACCAATCTTGATAAAGATTCAAGAGTTGGCTTATGTGGATTTAAATTCATCCTGATTGCAAGTGTTGTCGCCCCATACCGATCCCATCAGCCCTCTTATCCTTCTCTCTTGCCTAATACCTCATAGATCATTCCAGTGAGACCTTGAAACTTCCCATTCAGCCAAGCTTTGATCAGTAGCCTAGCTAGTCCATACCACAGATTCATTACCTTTAGTTTGAGCCTGATCACGATCGTATTCATCCCTTCTTCTTTATAAGGATTTGTCCTCAAATCCAAGTCTTGTAAATAAATAGATCCATGATCAGTTAACTCTAATGTTCCTGGCCCGCAATCAGAAATATCATCAAAATTGAGTCTCTCCAGGGTCAAACACAAAGTATTGCAATCCTTCTTCATGTCTCAGCAACATCTTGGAAGTTTTCTCAATACAAGCAGCTTCTAAAGCAGATGGTTTCTCCACTGTTGAGCTTGAAACTGACTGCTTCTCCAGTTGTATTCAATCCACGGTTCCTCATAGACTTGTGCATATACTCTCAGCCTAGCCTCATAAGAACCCATAAAGGCTCCATTCTGATCTTGCAAGAACCCTTTAGATTGTTCTGGTCGTGGAAACAATCTCCATAGTTCCACTTAAGCTTTGGTCTGTTCTCAGCATGTATAACAAGTTGCTCTTGCTTGAGATGATGTATCCAAGTTTGCAAGTCATTGTCTACAGCATATAGCCACGCCTTTCTCTCCTTAACCTTGCCATAGCAGCTGGTTTGGATCACACTACTCCCCTCAAGCTTGACCATAGGAGATCCTGGCAAGCTTTGAACCAGAGCACGCCTCATTAAAACCTAAGTGTGGAAAACCTCATGGGATAAAACCATCACTTAGGGAAAAGAGTGCAATTATCTTCAGCCTAGGGATTGGCCAGTGAGTCTAAGGAGTTTAAGATGATTTTGAAGGACTCCTTCACTATGGATCATGGCCTTACTTCAATGGCAAGCAGGCACCAATGCCTTCTTGCTTCACACTCATCACACCTTTGAGCTTCTTGTGGTCAGAGCTTGTCTCCCTTTTCTTCTGGCTTCTTGCCTTCATCATGGGTTGAGTCCAAGCCTGCCTTGTTCATAAGCTCAATAGGTACCTGATTCAAACAATGCACAAACACATGCATCAATTCTCAAGGGTAAACCTATTTATTCATAAGAATCAGTATAGATTTAGTACTTCCCTTGCATAAGTTTCTGAAGAATGAACATTGGCTTCTCATATTTAACACCCTCCCCAAGCTTAACCTGAGAATAAGATATGTGGTCAAGCTTGGAAGATGAGCCAATGATGATCACCATGCCTTGAGACAACATCCTCTTAACTTGAAGCTTCATCAACCAGGTACAAACACACATGCTATGGGCTGATTCATAGCTTCCCACTGAAGGTAACTGTTCTAACTCCTTTTAGAAGCTGATCCATAGCTTCCCAACCAGAAGGTAACTGTTCTAACTCCATGCCTTGGGCTGATTCATAGCTTTCCACTCAGCTTGACTCTCCACCTGATCTTGTCAAGTAGTCTCGTGGCCATCTGTTCTAACACCAAGTTGTTGCTGTCCTTGTTGAATTCTTCTTGCAATGGCTTTAGACAGGCCACGGAAGCTCATTTACAGCCCTCAAGACTGACTCCGAGTATAGGGAGGAGACAAGCTTGATATGAGCTTTTGCCACCTGGTCTACTCACAACTATTTCTCCATGGTCGAATATGCATCTTGTGCAGGCTCTGATCAACATGGGAAATCTGTCAAACCAACACTAAGACAAGCATCAGTAGACAACAAGAGACCATAACATTGGTTTTCACCAAGTCTGATCTTTAAAACACAATTTAAATAAGAACAAGATGGACAGATATCTGTAAGATTCTATCCTAGCAACACTCTCTGAATCCTAATCATCAAGACTAAGCATTCAGGCAACAAGAAAATTAAGTAACCAGAGTAAAAGTAACCAGAGAATAAGTAGAGAGTAGAGAATCATGTGACCAGAGTATTAGTAACCAGAGTATGGGAGAATGATGGAGAATAAGTAACCTGAGAATCAGAGAATAGAGAATAGAGAATGGAGAATTTGCTCAAGAGTTCTAATGGACAGAGTTTTGCTCTGTTTTCTTGAGTTTTACGGAAGCATAAACAGCCAGGAGCATCCAATACTCATCAAGAGTTTGGTGCTTTAGTAGCTGAAACACAATGGACCATTGAACAATTAATTTGCTCACTGATCTTAGATAGTGCCACTGAATAACTCATGAACTGATGTTTTCCAGGCTTGCAACAAGAGAACCATCAGAATAACACATAAACAAGTGTTTTCTATGGCTCACACAACAAAGAAACCAATGGATCAAAACAGTCTGTCCACTGGTCAAAGAGATGCTCCATAAAGAACAAGCTATTATCCAATGGATAAAGCATAATGGTGAAGCATTTTCTAAATATTTCCCTTCCTCAAGCTTGATTCAAGATACTACAAGTACTGACCAAGCTAACTCTATATCAGACTGGGAGAGAAAATATTTATTCAAAACAGAGAGAAAATGGGTGAGTTTAATCCCAAAGAAGAGCAACAAAGCTCTGATACCATGTTGGAATTCATGAGTGTTTGTCTCATGTCAAGAGAGTATTCAGTTAACTTGTAACTGAATCCCTTCAACCATACAACAGGAACTCACCATTAAAAGGAAGAGACAACCAACTGGTGGTTGAATCCTCTCACACAGCCTATACTACAACCAAGATCCTAGAGAGTAAACTGGTTATAGAAAGCTGAGAATCTCTAGTTTGAATCTATCCTTCTGTAGTAACACAACACTTTGAGTTTGTGTACTTAAGATGAAGAGGATTTAGAATCAGTAAGCAAGAGCTTAAGAGAAGATAAAGAAGAGTTTAGAGTGAGTTTTACAAGTATTAGGCTGCCTTAAGGGAAAGAGAGTTAAGGCAGCCTCTAAACCATAACTCTAAACTCCTTACATTGTGAATATTGTTTAGACACAAGCAAGGGAGAGAGAGCCACGAAATTAGACTGAAAGAACTTGTATTGATACTGGATAAATGTTACAAGTGATAGAGAAGCCTTTAAATAGGCAATACACATGATTAAACAATTACTAAACAAAGGAAACATAAACAAATAATTCTGTAGGGAATGAGATGAAGCCAAAGGATACAGCAAAGGTCTGGACGCAGGAAGAGTAGAAAGGAGGAGGTGAGGCACATCCTTCCTTGGTGATAGTGACAGCTCTACACAACTCCTTATGCACCCATGTGACTTATTTTGCTTAATTCAAACCAGATCCTTTATTTTGAATTCAAACTGGTTTTGACTTCTTAGAGGTTCCCAACGTCCATAAGTCCTCCACAACTCATTCTTTGCCTTGCAAGTCAGGTTAGGTCAAGTGGTAGCTTGTGGAGCAAGTCTCAGACAAAACAACCAAATTGGCTTCTCTTGATGAACTTATCCTTGGATCATCAACCAGCTTCTTCTTCTGGTCATTCCTTTATTTATTTCAATAATTGAGTCAAGTAAGTTGCTTGGCAAGGGTGTAACCAAGGGAGACTTGTATTTGCTTGAGGACACTCGGCCAACTTCTGATTTATCTTGCTATTTCAATTATGTTTCTCAATTCCATAAAGATGTAATATGGCATGCTAGATTAGACATCCTCATTCTTGTGCCTTGAACATTCTGTTACCTAGCATTTCTTTCAAAAGTGATTGTGAGGCTTGTATCTTAGAAAGCATTGTAAGAGTGTATTTCCTAAATCAATGACCATCTATGATAATTGCTTTGATTTAATTCATTCTGATGTGTGGACTGCCCTTGGCATCTAGAGAACAACATAAATACTTTGTGACATTCATAGATGAGAAATCTAAATACACATGGATCAACTGTTGCAATCAAAAGATAGTGCTAGAAGCTTTTAAAAATTTCAAACTATATCACTAATCATTTCAATGTTAAGATTAAAATTCTAGATCAGATAATGGTGGTGAATACACTAGCACAGCCTTCAAACAACATCTAGTTGCACATGGGATCATCCAACAAACTAGTTGTCCCACACACTCCTCAACAAAATGGTGTGTCCGAGAAAGAACAGGCACTTAATGGAGGTAGCCAGGAGCATGATGTTCCATGGTAATGCCTAAAAGATTTTGGGAGATGCAGTAGTCACTGCCACTTACCTTATCAACCGACACCTACAAGAGTGCTTCAAGATGCAACTCCATATGAGGTACTGACCAAAACTAAACATAATATAGATCATTTTATGCAGGTTTGGGTGTGTGTGTTTTGTCTTAGTTCCAGGAGAACTCAGAAACAGGTTAGAAGCCAGAAGCACAAAGGCAATGTTTATTGGGTATTCAACACATCAGAAAGGGTACAAATGCTATGTTCCAGACACTAGGAGAGTGTTAGTCTCCAAGGATGTCAGGTTCATAGAATCAACAGGCTATTATTGTTGGAATTCATGAATGTTTGTCTCATGTCAAGAGAGTATTCAGTTAACTTGTAACTGAATCCCCTTCAACCATACAACAGGAACTCACCATTAAAAGGAAGAGACAACCAACTGGTGGTTGAATCCTCTCACACAGCCTATACTACAACCAAGATCCTAGAGAGTAAACTGGTTATAGAAAGCTGAGAATCTCTAGTTTGAATCTATCCTTCTGTAGTAACACAACACTTTGAGTTTGTGTACTTAAGATGAAGAGGATTTAGAATCAGTAAGCTAGAGCTTAAGAGAAGATAAAGAAGAGTTTAGAGTGAGTTTTACAAGTATGAGGCTGCCTTAAGGGAAAGAGAGTGAAGGCAGCCTCTAAACCATGACTTCTAAGCACTCTACATTGTGACTATTGTTTAGAACACAAGTAAGGGAGAGAGAGGCCACGAAATTAGACTGATAGAAACTTGTATTGATACTGGATAAATGTTACAAGTGATAGAGAAGCCTTTAAATAGGCAATACACATGATTAAACAATTACTAAATAAAGGAAACATAAACAAATAATTCTGTAGGAATGAGATGAAGCCAAAGGGGATACAGCCAAGGTTCAGGAAGAGTAGAAAGGACAGGAGGTGAGGCATCCTTCCTGGTGATAGTGACAGCTCTACACAACTCCTTATGCACCCATGTGACTTATTTTTGCTTAATTCAAACCAGATCCTTTATTTTGAATTCAAACTGGTTTCCTTGACTTCTTAGAGGTTCCCAACGTCCATAAGTCCTCCACAACTCATTCTTTGCCTTGAGTCAGGTTAGGTCAAGTGGTAGCTTGGAGCAAGTCTGTACAAAACAGAACCAAATTGGCTTCTTGATGAACTTATCCTGATCATCAACCAGCTTCTTCTGGTCATTCCTTTATTTATTTCAATACTCCCTCAAGCTTGACCATAGGAGATCCTTGGGCAAGCTTGAACTGAGAGCACTTGCTCATTAAAACCTAAGTGTGGAAAACCTCATGGGATAAAACCATCACTTAGGGAAAAAGAGTGCAATTACCTTCAGCCTAGGGATTGGCCAGTGAGTCTAAGGAGTTTAAGATGATTTTGAAGGACTCCTTCGACTATGGATCATGGCCTTACTTCAATGGCAAGCAGGCACCAATGCCTTCCTTGCTTCACACTCATCACACCTTTGAGCTTTTCTTGTGGTCAGAGCTTGTCTCCCTTTCTTCTGGCTTCTTGCCTTCATCATGGGTTGAGTCCAAGCCTGCCTTGTTCATAAGCTCAATAGGTACCTGATTCAAACAATGCACAAACACATGCATCAATTCTCAAGGGTAAACCTATTTATTCATAAGAATCAGTATAGATTTAGGTACTTCCCTTGCATAAGTTTCTGAAGAATGAACATTGGCTTCTCATATTTAACACCCCTCCTCAAGCTTAACCTGAGAATAAGAGTATGTGGTCAAGCTTGGAAGATGAGAGCCAATGATGATCACCATGCCTTGAGACAACATCCCTCTTAACTTGAAGCTTCATCAACCAGGTACAAACACACATGCTATGGGCTGATTCATAGCTTCCCCACTGAAGGTAACTGTTCTAACTCCTTTTTAGAAGCTGATCCATAGCTTCCCAACCAGAAGGTAACTGTTCTAACTCCATGCCTTGGGCTGATTCATAGCTTTCCACTCAGCTTGACTCTCCACCTGATCTTGTCAAGTAGTCTCTGGTGGCCATCTGTTCTAACACCAAGTTGTTGCTGTCCTTGTTGAATTCTTCTTGCAATGGCTTCTAGACAGGCCACGGAAGCTCATTTACAGCCCCCCTCAAGACTGACTCTCCGAGTATAGGGGAGGAGACAAGCTTGATATGAGCTTTTAAGCCACCTGGTCTACTCACAACTATTTCTCCATGGTCAGGAATATGCATCTTGTGCAGGCTCTGATCAACATGGGAAATCTGTCAAACCAACACTAAGACAAGCATCAGTAGACAACAAGAGACCATAACATTGGTTTTCACCAAGTCTGATCTTTAAAACACAATTTAAATAAGAACAGCAGCAATGGACAGATATATCTGTAAGATTCTATCCTAGCAACACTCTCTGAATCCTAATCATCAAGACTAAGCATTCAGGCAACAAGAAAATTAAGTAACCTGAAGATTTGAAGAATAAAGAAGAGGATTTGAAGAATAAAGAAGAGATTAAGAGAGAGTTAAGAGAGACATTGAACCGAGAGGGAGAGAGAGAGAGGCGAAGGAGAGTGAGAGTATGAATGAGGAATCTCTTGTTTTCCTTGATTCATTTGTTCTGAATACATGCCTTTAAATAGGCTACAACAAATGTTAAACAATAGGCAAGTTGACTAGAAGAAAAGAATAAACAATGAGGCTGATCTTGGCAAGCACGCCCAGCCATGGTGGAAAGGGACAGGTCCTGAACGCTCTCTCCCTTCACACCACCGTGACTTCTTCCTCAACGGCTTCTTTCCCATTGTCGACATCTTATTTTATTCTAAGGCAAGTTGCATCCTTCATTCTCAAGTATGAACCTTGCCTTGTCTTGAAAGACACGTTAGGTCACCTTGACCCTAACTCAGACAGGTGAGGATCCTTCTTGATCATTCAATGCTTGCCTAACCTTGATGTCTTCTTCTTGGTCATTTATGCCTTCATGTCAACATCTTCCTCAAGCTTGACCATAGAAACTTCTGGTTTGACTCATGAAGCATTCCTCATTAAAACCTTTATTTGAAAAACCTCTTGGGATAAAACCAAGCAAAGGAAAAGAGTAGAACACTTCATGGCAAGAGGATCAGTGACAGGTAAGGTTTGTGAGTCCAAGTTTAGGATGGATGAACTCACAAACTTTAATGCTGGCTGCCTTGGTGAATATGTCAGCTAGTTGATCTTCACTTCTAGTGTAGCATGGAAGTATCACTTGCTGCTCTACTGCTTGTCTCACCTTGTGGCAGTCCACTTCTATATGCTTTGTCCTCTCATGGAATACTGAATTTGATGCAATGTGTATTATGCCTGATTGTCACAATGCATAGTCATTGGTGTGTTGATCTCAATCCCCAAGTCCCTTAGCAGTCCCTTGATCCATATTAGCTCACTTGTGAGCTTTCTCATTGATCTATACTCTGCCTCAGCACTTGAACAAGATACCACCTTCTGCTTCTTGCTCTTCCATGTGACCAGATTTTCCAATGAAGGTACATAGCCTGTGGTTGATCTTCTATCAATCCTATCTCCAGCCCAATCAGCATCACAGTACCCACCACTTCAGTGCTCTTGTTACACCATCCATATTCCCTGACCAGGTGCTTCTCTCAAGTATCTCAAGATTCTCACCACCATGTTCCGATGTATCTTAGGGCTTGCATATGCTGGCTTACTTGATTCACAGCAAAACACACATCTGCCAGTGATAGTGAGATAGATGAGCTTCCCAACCATTCTCCTATACTTCTTGACATCAGTGAATGGAGTTGCATCAAACTCCCCCTCTCGCAGCACCTTGTAGCCTTCTTCTAATGGTGTCCTGGCCTGTCTGCCTCCAAGGTCTCCTGCCTCATTTAAGATATCAAGTGTGTACTTTCTTTGGGATAGAAAGAGGCCCTCCTTGAACGGCACAATTCAATCCCTAGAAAGTACTTTAACTCTCCCAAATCCTTAATATCAAATGCATTTTGAGGAAAGCTTTGGTTGGAGATACCTTCCTGGTCACTACCAGTGATGATGATATCATCCACATACACAAGGATGACTACAATGCCTTGGCTGCTAGTCAGTGTGAAGAGAGTGTGGTCAGCTTGAGATTTCACAAAACCTCTCCCATTGAGTGTGGTGCTTAGTTTGTGATACCAGGCTCTTGGATTGCTTCAAGCCATAGATGGCTTCTTTAGTCTTAAGACATTCCTGGTTTCACCATATCTTCAAGGCCAGGAGGTGGTCTCATATAGACTTCATCTTCTAATTCTCCTTGAAGAAATGCATTCTTCACATCCATCTGCCATAGATCCCACTCTAGGTTGACAGCAAGAGATAGGAGGATCCTGATTGTATGTAGCTTAGCCACTGGTGCAAATGTATCCAAGTAATCTTCACCATATACTTGAGTATACCCTCTTGCAACCAATCTGGTCTTTTTCCTTTCTGGTTTTCCATTAGCCAGATACTTGATGGTGAAAATGAGCATACTTGTTACTGCTTTCTTGCCTTTGGGAAGCTCACTTTCAAACCAAGTGTTGTTCTTGATCATGGCTCTATCTCATCTCCAACAGATGCCTTCCACTCCTCATGTTGCATAGCTTCTTCATAGGTTCTTGAATGTACTCTGATCCAATTCACTGATGAAGACTTGATGTTCTTTCTGATATTGGGCTAGAGAACATGCTGCACTGATTGGGTGAGCTACGGCTTTAGCATTAAAGTAGACCCTTGTGTTGATCCAATTTGAAGCTGGTTTCCTGTTTCTTGTACTCTTCTCAAAGGCTGAATCTGCTCAGGTTCAGGTTCATCATTTGGCCATGAACTATCTCAGCATCTGATTCTGTGGAATCTCATCTTGATCATGTGATACTGAGTTATCTTCAGGTTGAGCTTGTAAATTGCTCATTGTTGTTTCCACTGCCCCTCAGGATCAAGGTGAGATACTCCAACATCTTCTACTGTCTCATCTACAGCTTGTGTGGGCACTTCCCTGTCCTTTTCCTCGGTGCATCTGGTAAACTGATCCCTAGTCTTTCCATTAAGACTCTCGGTTGTTGGCTCTATTCGAGGCTGATTGAGATAGATCTTTGAGTTCTCCCCAGCTCTTCTCATCATAATAGCCTTTTTCTTCCATGAACTTAACATCTCTGGATACTAGAACTCTCCTGGTTTCTGGATTGTAACACTTGTATCCTTTTTGATGTGTTGAATACCCAATAAACATTGCCTTTGTGCTTGGCCTCTAGTTTGTTCCTTAGTTCTCCTGGTACTAAGACAAAGCAAACACAACCAAACACACGCAAATGATCTATGGATGGTTTAGTTTTGTTCAATACCTCATATGGTGTGGCATCCTGGAGTACTCTGGTGGGAGTGCGGTTGATGAGGTAAGTGGCAGTGACAACTGCATCTCCCCAAAACCGCTTAGGTACATTTCCATGGAACATCATGCTCCTGGCCACCTCCATCAGGTGCCTGTTCTTCTCTCTGCCACACCATTTTGTTGGGGTGTGTAAGGACAGCTAGTTTGTTGTATAATTCCTTGAGCAGCTAGGTATTTGAAGGTTGTGCTAGTGTATTCACCACCATTATCTGATCTAAGAATCTTTATCTTGACATTAAAATGGTTAGTGACATAATTTTGAAAATTTTAAAAGCTTCTAGCACCCTATCTTTTGATTGCAGCAGTGTGATCCATGTATACTTAGATTTCTCATCTATGAATGTCACAAAGTATTTATGCTGTTCTCTAGATGCACAAGGAGCAGTCCACACATCAGAATGAACCAGATCAAAGCAATTATCATAGATGGTCATTGATTTAGGAAACACATTCTTACAATGCTTTCCTAAGATACAAGCCTCACAATCACTTTTAAAACAATACTAGGCAACAGGATGTTCAAGGCACGAGAATGGGGATGTCCTAATCTAGCATGCCATATTACATCTTTAGGGAATTGAGAAACAGAATTGAAATAGCAAGATAAATCAGCTACTGGCAGTGTGTCTTCAAGCAAGTACAAGTCTCCCTTGGTCACACCTTGCCAAGCAACCTACTAGACTCAATATCCTGAAAGTAAACCTCATTAGGAGGAATGTAACATGACAGTTTAGATCATTAGTGGCCTTTTTGACAGAGACTAAATTTGATGCAAATGTGGGCATGTAAAAGCTTTAGACACTTTATCAAATAATTTCAGTTCACCTATACCTCTTATTGGAATTTTATCACCATTTGCAATCATCACATTCCCTAAGGCAGGTTTCACATTTTTAATTAAACTAGAGTCACTAATCATATGGTGGGAAGCACCAGAGTCAATAATTAATGGTCTAGCATTCTTAACATTGTTTTGAGAACCCTTAGCAGCAGTGTGACAAGCATTGTGTGAAAAACCAAGGGTTTTAGGTATACCAGAGTTTTCTTTCAAGGCCTTGATGAGAGCATCCAAGTCAGATCGCCTGATAGTCTCATCCTGGTTGGTCCTTGCTGTGGAGTACATTGATGGAGGTCATGGCACTTCCTCCACCCTGGTTGTTGGAGCACATTGAGCTTGGAGTCACTGGTTCAGTTCCATCAGCTGAGAGGTGGCTCTTGCATCTGGAAGCGTGGCTCCTTGAACTTGTTTGCTTAAGGTGAGGATGGAGAATCCAGCACTTGTCCTTCATGTGACCTTTCTTCTTGCAGTGGTCACAGATCAAGATCTTCCTCTCATCCTGCTTGTATGCTGCCTTGTTTGCCATTGCTTCCTCAGCTTGATGAGCCATGGTTAATTCTCCTTTGTTTCCAAATAACCCCATAGATCCTTCCTCCTTCGGATTTGCACACACATCATCAAGGTCAGGTAACTTCTCAGCCTCAGGATATGCTTGATAAGACCTCCATAGGATGGGTTGAGTGTCACAGGAGCCCAAACACCTTATCTTCCTCACCAGAGTTCAAGGTATCCGGATCAGTGGTGTGAGGTCTAAGGAGCTCCAGCTCTGCCCACAGAGACCTAAACTTGCCAAAGTGAGGTTGGAACTCTGTTTTCCTTGGCTGAGAGCATTTATAGCTCTTTACTTCAAATACTCTGGTGAGGTTGGATTGATTTCCATAAACCTTGTAGAGAGTATCCCACATGCTTGGTAGACTCACAGTATAGACTCCATAATAGCTGGGTCAAGTGAGCTTAGAGGGCCGGAGAACCATGAGATCCTCCCTGACCCCATTTGTCTTCATCAGCTACCACCATCTCCTTTCCATCTTCTCCTTGGACAGTCTGTTTTGGAGCTGTTGAAGTTGATACATGACTCCATAAACCTTTTCCTCCAAGGGCATTCTTACCATCCTGGCCCATAAGAGGTAATTAATCCCTTTCAAGGTCAGGAATGGTCAGAGATCTGTTGTTGTCCATCTTCAATTCAGGTACTCAAGAACGAGATATGAGTCTGAAACAGAGTGAAGAACACCAAGAACAGAGAGAAACAAAATAAGAATTAAGAACAGAGTAAAGCTTGTTTATGAAGAGAATAGGTTCAAGAGCTTTGATGCTCTGATACCATGAAGATTTGAAGAATAAAGAAGAGGATTTGAAGAATAAAGAAGAGATTAAAGAGAGAGTTAAGAGAGACATTGCAACCTGAGAGGAGAGAGAGAGAGGCGAAGTTGAGAGTGAGAGTATGAATGAGGAATCTCTTGTTTTCCTTGATTCATTTGTTCTGAATACATGCCTTTAAATAGGCTACAAATGTTAAACAATAGGCAAGTTGACTAGAAGAAAAGAATAAACAATGAGGCTGATCTTGGCAGTGCACGCCCAGCCATGGTGGAAAGGGACAGGTCCTGAACGCTCTCTCCTTCACACCACCCGTGACTTCTTCCTCAACGGTCTTCTTCCCATTGCGACATCTTATTTTATTCTAAGGCAAGTTGCATCCTTCATTCTCAAGTATGAACCTTGCCTTGTCTTGAAGACACGCAGGTCACTCCTGACCCTAACTGTAACGGACAGGTGAGGATCCTTCTTTGATCATTCCAATGCTTGCCTAACTGATGTGTCTTCTTGGTCATTTATGCCTTCATGTCAACATAACCAGAGTAAAAGTAACCGAATAAGTAGAGAGTAGAGAATCATGTGACCAGAGTATTAGTAACCAGAGTATGGGAGAATGATGGAGAATAAGTAACCTGAGAATCAGAGAATAGAGAATGTGAGAATGGAGAATTTGCTCAAGAGTTCTAATGGACAGAGTTTTGCTCATTTTCTTGAGTTTTACGGAAGCATAAACAGCCAGGAGCATCCAATACTCATCAAGAGTTTGGTGCTTTAGTAGCTGAAACACAATGGACCATTGAACAATTAATTTGCTCACTGATCTTAGACAAGTGCCACTGAATAACTCATGAACTGATGTTTTCCAGGCTTGTAAACAAGAGAACCATCAGAATAACACATAAACAAGTGTTTTCTATGGCTCACACAACAAAGAAACCAATGGATCAAAACAGTCTGTCCACTGGTCAAAGAGATGCTCCATAAAGAACAAGCTATTATCCAATGGATAAAGCATAATGGTGAAGCATTTTCTAAATATTTCCTTCCTCAAGCTTGATTCAAGATACTACAAGCTGACCAAGCTAACTCTATATCAGACTGGGAGAGAAAATATTTATTCAAAACAGAGAGAAAATGGGTGAGTTTAATCCCAAAGAAGAGCAACAAAGCCTGATACCATGTTGAATTCATGAATGTTTGTCTCATGTCAAGAGAGTATTCAGTTAACTTGTAACTGAATCCCCTTCAACCATACAACAGGAACTCACCATTAAAAGGAAGAGACAACCAACTGGTGGTTGAATCCTCTCACACAGCCTATACTACAACCAAGATCCTAGAGAGTAAACTGGTTATAGAAAGCTGAGAATCTCTAGTTTGAATCTATCCTTCTGTAGTAACACAACACTTTGAGTTTGTGTACTTAAGATGAAGAGGATTTAGAATCAGTAAGCTAGAGCTTAAGAGAAGATAAAGAAGAGTTTAGAGTGAGTTTACAAGTATGAGGCTGCCTTAAGGAAAGAGAGTGAAGGCAGCCTCTAAACCATGACTTCTAAGCACTCTACATTGTGACTATTGTTTAACACAAGCAAGGAGAGAGAGGCCACGAAATTAGACTGATAGAAACTTGTATTGATACTGGATAAATGTTACAAGTGATAGAGAAGCCTTTAAATAGGCAATACACATGATTAAACAATTACTAAATAAAGGAAACATAAACAAATAATTCTGTAGGAATGAGATGAAGCCAAAGGGATACAGCCAAGGTCTGGACGTGCAGGAAGAGTGAAAGGACAGGAGGTGAGGCACATCCTTCCTTGGTGATAGTGACAGCTCTACACAACTCCTTATGCACCCATGTGACTTATTTTTGCTTAATTCAAACCAGATCCTTTATTTTGAATTCAAACTGTCCTTGACTTCTTAGAGGTTCCCAACGTCCATAAGTCCTCTCCACAACTCATTCTTTGCCTTGCAAGTCGTTAGGTCAAGTGGTAGCTTGTGGAGCAAGTCTGTACAAAATGAACCAAATTGGCTTCTCTTGATGAACTTATCCTTGATCATCAACCAGCTTCTTCTTCTGGTCATTCCTTTATTTATTTCAATAATTATGAGGAGCGAGTTGGGGAGAACTCAGGATCTATCTCAATCTGCCTTGTGAGCCAACAACTTGAGAGTAATCATGGAAAGGCTTGGCATCAGTTTACCAAGGAACCAGAGAAGGTCGAAGGAACCAACACAAGCCAGAAGAGGCAGTAGAAGATGTGGAAGTCACTCATCCTGATCATGAGGGGGTAAGAAATGATGAGCAGTCTGCGCTACCAACCTGAAGACAACTCAGTAGTTCATGATCAAGATGAGATACAAACCGAAGACACTGAGATTCAAGTGGAGGAGCCAGAGCATGGAAATGAAGCAGAACCTGAGCAGATACAGCCCTGAGAAGGAGCACCAGGATCAGGAGACCAGCCAAATTGATCAACACAAGAGTATCATGCTGAATGAGCCTATCCAATCTAGTTGCTTTGCTTGCCCACTATCCCATAAAGAGCATCAAGCATTTATCAGTGAATTGATCAAGAATATATTCCAAGGACATATGAAGAGGCTAGGCAACATGAGGAATGGAGAGCCTCAGTTGGAGATGAGATGGGAGCCATGGTTAAGAATGACACATGGTTTGAGACAGCCCTTCCCAAAGGAAAGAAAGCAGTAACCAGCAGGCTTTTATATACAATCAAGTATGGAGCCAATGGCAAGCCAGAAAGAAGGAAGACAAGATTAGTGGCAAGAGGGTACACTCAGGTCTATGGTGAAGATTATCTAGACACCTTTGCACCAGTGGCTAAGCTGCACACTATAAGGATCCTCCTATCACATGCTGTCAACCTTGAGTGGGATCTATGGCAGATGGATGTGAAGAATGCCTTTCTTCAAAGAGAGTTGGAAGATGAAGTCTACATGAGACCACCTCCTGGCCTAGAAGATATGGTGAAACCAGAAAATGTCTTAAAACTAAAGAAGGCCATCTATGGCTTGAAGCAATCTCCAAGAGCCTGGTACCACAAACTAAGCACAACACTCAATGGGAGAGGTTTTGTGAAGTCTCAAGCAGACCATTCTCTCTTCACACTGACCAGCAGCCAAGGCATTGTAGTCATCTTGGTGTATGTGGATGATATCATCATCACTGGTAATAACCAGGAATGTATCTCCTCAACAAAAGCTCTTAAACTGCCTTTGATATTAAGGACTTGAGAAGTTAAAGTACTTCCTAGGGATTGAATTGTGCCGATCCAAGGAGGGCCTTTCTTATCCCAAAGGAAGTACACACTTGATATCTTAAATGAGGCAGGAGATCTTGGATGTAGACAGGCCAAGACACCATTAGAAGAAGGCTACAAGGTGCTAAGCAGAGGGGAGTATGATGCAACTCCCTTCACTGATGTCAAGAAGTATAGAAGAATGGTTGGGAGCTCATCTATCTCACTATCACTGCCAGATGTGTTTTGCTGTGAACCAAGTAAGCCAGCATATGCAAGCCCCAAGATACTAACTGGAACATGGTGGAGAGGATCTTGAGATACTTAAGAGCAGCACTTGGTCAGGGAGTATGGATGGCGTGTAACAAGAGCACTGAGGTTGTGGGGTATTGTGATGCTGATTGGGATGGAGATAGAGTGGATGGAAGATCAACCACAGGCTATTGCACCTTTATTGGAGGGAATCTGGTCACATGGAAGAGCAAGAAGCGTAGGTGGTGTCTGTTCAAGTGCTGAGGCAGACTATAGATCAATGAGAAAGCTTACAAGTGAGCTCATATGGATCAAGGGGCTGCTAAGAGACTTGGGGATTGAAATCACCACACCAATGACTATGCATTGTGACAACCAGGCTGCAATACACATTGAATCCAACTCAGTCTTTCATGAGAGGACAAAGCACATAGAAGTAGACTGCCACAAGGTGAGACAAGCAGTAGAACAGCAAGTGATCCTCCCATGCTATACAAGAAGTGAAGATCAACTTGCTGACATCTTCACCAAGGCAGCAAGCATCAATTCAGAGTTCATTCATCCTAAGCTTGGACTCAGATCTCACATGTCACTGATCTCACCATGAAGTGTTCTACTTTTTCCTTTGCTTTGTGAGTTTTAAGAGATCTCACTCTGGTGTGTGTGTGTGAAGAACAGCTCCAATGGAGCAAGAGAGAGTTTGTTGTTGGCGATTTGAGAGACACAAGAAGGAGACTTTGATTGAGTGTTTAAGAGACTATGGAAAAGATTAATGAATGAGAGACTAGAAGATTAAGAGACTAAGAGATTAGAGAGTTTCAGATCAAGAACACACTTTCAACCTTTCATTTCCATGAGAAGGGTTTCCCTACTCACTTAGCTTTACAAATTCACCAATAAAGCTTATATATGCTTTTACACTTTGCAAACTCATAAACCTATATCTAATGGCTCATAATAAACTTGAAGAATGGATGGTGTAGATGAGATGGTCTTTTGTAATATCTGAGGTGCTGGAAGGATAAGGTTGGCTTCCACTTTAATTCAAACCAGCAAGCTGGCTCCTTGCTTGTGATTGGCTCTCTTTAGGCTCCTCCTAATCTGGCCATGCTTCTGTCCAGGTTCATGGTCGTGGTTCCTTGTCTTTACAGCCATGGCCAGCCTGTCCAAGACCAGAATCACCCTGCCTCCTTTGTCTTCTCTTAAGAGGTTTGTCTCTTCTCTTAAGAGTTTCACCAGCCTCCTTTGTCTTCTCTTAAGAGGTGTCATGCTGCCTCTATTTTGCACCAACTTCATATCTTCTTAAATGGTTGAGTTATGCACTTTGGGATCAAGGTTTGTACGATCCCACAGCCCTGCATAACGCCCCATTCAACCAGACAGCCAAGACCCTAAGTTTGCACACTCATCCATAAGCTCCCAACATGCTTCTAAGTCCCTCTGGACTTGGCCTATCTTTGCACAACCATCTTGTGTCTTCTTGACACCTTTAGACACTCTTGAAGCTTGATGGACAATCTCACAAGACTTGCCCTCTTTTGCTCAAGACCCATCTCCATCCAACACCTTGGTTTCACCATTTCTTCTCTTCAAGTTAACATGCTTGGTTTTATCCCAAGTGGTTTTTCCAAGTAAACGTTTTAATGAGGGAATGCTTCATGGTTTCCAATCTTGACCAATCTCTATCGCTTCTTGAGGGGAGTAAGACATGAAGCAAATAATGAGAGGTCTATTACACTATTAAAGAGACACACGAGAGAGCAAGGCAAGACAAGTTTGGTAATGATCGTTGATGCTATCCGCAAGTGAAGAGAGTGACTAGAGTAACTTGCAAGGCAAGGAAATACTTGATCAGGAAGAGCATTTAAATCAGCCAGAAATGTGGAGAAGGTCAAACTCGAGGAGAATAACGTTGGAGAAGAATCACGTGAAGTGAGAAGGAGAGAGAGCCGCTGTGAACAGTCACTTTCACCATTGCTGGACAGCCAGCCGACCAGATCTCCTCCCATTTGTTTATTCTTTGCCTTGTACTATCTCCCATTTGTTTATTGTTTCTTTGCCTACTTTACATCTCGCTTCTTTAAGTAGGATGTAACATGTGTTGGAATTCATGAGTGTTTGTCTCATGTCAAGAGAGTATTCAGTTAACTTGTAACTGAATCCCTTCAACCATACAACAGGAACTCACCCCTACAATGGAAGAGACAACCAACTGGTGGTTGAATCCTCTCACAGCCTATACTATAACCAAGATCCTAGAGAGTAAACTATAGAAAGCTGAGAATCTCTAGTTTGAATCTATCCTTCAGTAACACAACACTTTGAGTTTGTGTACTTGATGAAGAGGATTTAGAATCAGTAAGCTAGAGTTTAAGACAGTAGATAAAGAAGAATTTAGAGTAAGTTTTACAAGTATTAGGCTGCCTTAAGAAAGAAAGAGATAAGGCAGCCTCTAAACCATAATGCTTAACTCCCTACATTGTGAATGTTGTTTAGACACAAGATAGAGAGAGAGAGCCACGAATTTAGATAGAGAGAACTTGTATTGATACTGGATGGTTGTTACAAGAGGAGGTGAAGCTTTTATAGGCAATCACTTACAATAAACAATGATTAAACAAGGGAATGACTAAACAACTAATATAATGGGGAAATGGAAGAGGCCAGAGGATATGGACAAGGATAGGCACGACCAGAGGTGAGAAAGAAGAGAGAGGTTTGCACAGCCTGGTTGAAAGTGAAAGTGACAGTTCAGTGCTTCTCCTAAGCAACCCATGTGACTTCTTCTTTTCAAATTCAAACCAGCCTCTCTTATTTAAATTCAAACATGTTTACTTGACTTCTCAGATGTTCCCTGATAATTTGTAAGAAGATTAAGGAAGATTTGTGAAGAAGAGTAAGAAGATTAAGAACAAGAAGATGAGGGCGATTAGAATCCGAGAGAGAGAGAGAGAGTTGTGAGTCTGAAGAGAAACATATTTTCTTGTATTGATTAGAAACCTATTACACACTATTTAAAGAGCAACAAGCTCGCAAGGGCACAGAGAAGCAATAAAATAATTGAGAGAAAGTACAAGCAAGAATAAACAAATAGGAAGATCTGGTCGCTGGCTCGCCCAGCCATGGTGAAAGTGACTGGTCACAACGGCTCTCCCTTCTTCTTCTTCACGTGATTCTCCTCCTCGTGTCGCATTCTTCTTCATTCCTGGTTGATTTAAATGCCTTTCCTGGTCGAGTATTTCACTTGCCTGCAAGTTACTCTAGGTCACTCTTTGACTTGTACGGACGGCATCCATTTGATCACTTCACCAACCTTGTATTCCCTTGCATTCTCTGTGTGTGTCTCTTTAATGATGTAATAGGCTTCATATTATTTGCTTCATGTCAACACTCTCCCTCAAGCTTGACCATAGAGATTGGTCAAGCTTGGAACCATGAAGCATTCCCTCATTAAAACCTTTACTTGGAAAAACCACTTGGGATAAAAACCAAGCAAAGGAAAAAGAGTAGAACACTCCATGGTGAGAGGATCAGTGACATGTGAGATCTATGAGTCCAAGCTTAGGATGAATGAACTCACAGACCTTGATGCTTGCAGCCTTGGTGAAGATGTCAGCAAGTTGATCTTCACTTCGGTATAGCATGGGAGGATCTCTTGCTGTTCCACTGCTTGTCTCACCTTGTGGCAGCTCACTTCTATGTGCTTTGTCCTCTCATGAAAGACTGAGTTGGATGCAATGTGTATGGCAGCCTGGTTGTCACAATGCATAGTCATTGGTGTAGTGATTTCAATCCCCAAGTCTTTCAGCAGTCCCTTGATCCATATGAGCTCACTTGTAAGCTTTCTCATTGATCTATACTCTGCCTCAGCACTTGAACAAGACACCACCTTCTGCTTCTTGCTCTTCCATGTGACCAGATTCCTCCAAAGGTGCAATAGCCTGTGGTTGATCTTCTGTCCACTCTATCTCCAGCCCAATCAGCATCACAATACCCCACAACCTCGCTCTTGTTACACGCCATCCATACTCCTGACCAGGTGCTGTTCTTAAGTATCTTAAGATTCTTTCCACCATGTTCCAGTGATGTATCTTGGGGGCTTGCATATGCTGGCTTACTTGGTTCACTGCAGCACACATCTGGCCTAGTGATAGTGAGATAGATGAGCTTTCCAACCATTCTTCTATACTTCTTGACATCAGTGAAGGAGTTGCATCATACTCCTCTCGCAGCACCTTGTAACCTTCTTCTAATGGTGTCTGGCCTGTCTACCTCAGATCTCCTGCCTCATTTAAGATATCAGTGTGTACTTCCTTTGGGATAAGAAGAGGCCCTCCTTGATCGGCACAATTCAATCCCTAGGAAGTACTTTAACTCTCCCAAGTCCTTAATATCAAAGGCAGTTTTAAGGAAAGCTTTAGTTGAGGAGATACCTTCCTTACTACCAGTGATGATGATATCATCCACATACACCAAGATGACTACAATGCCTTGACTGCTGGTCAGAGTGAATAGAGAATGGTCCTTGAGACTTCACAAAACCTCTCCCATTGAGTGTTGTGCTTAGTTTGTGGTACCAGGCTCTTGAGATTGCTTTTCATAGATGGCCTTCTTTAGTCTTAAGACATTTCCTGGTTTCACCATATCTTCTAGACCAGGAGGTGGTCTCATATAGACTTCATCTTCCAACTCTCCTTGAAGGAATGCATTCTTCACATCCATCTGCCATAGATCCCACTCAAGATTGACAGCAAGTGATGGAGGATCCTTATAGTATGCAGCTTAGCCACTGGTGCAAAGGTGTCAGATAATCTTCACCATAGACCTGAGTGTATCCTCTTGCCACTAATCTTGTCTTCCTTCTTTCTGGCTTGCCATTGGCTCCATACTTGATTGTATATAACAGCCTGCTGGTTACTGCTTTCTTTCCTTTGGGGAGAGCTGTCTCAAACCATGTGTCATTCTTAACCATGGCTCCCATCTCATCTCCAACTGATGCTCTCCATTCCTCATGTTGCATAGCCTCTTCATATGTCCTTGGAATATATTCTTGATCCAATTCACTGATAAATGCTTGATGCTTTTCTGGATAATGTGCAAGCGAGCAAACAGCACTGTTGGATGAGCTACAGCCTCAGCATTGAAGTATACTCTTGTGTTGATCCAATTTGAAGCTGGTCTCTGATCCTTGTGCTCCTTCTCAAGGGCTGTACTTGCTCAGGTTCTGCTTCATTTCCATGGTCTGGCTCTCCACTTGAATCTCAGTGTCAGATTCTGATTGTATCTCATCTGATCATGAACTACTGAGTTGTTCAGGTTGAGCTGCAGACTGCTCATCATTTCCATTACCCTCATGATCAGGATGAGTAACTTCCACATCTTCTACCGCCTCTTCTACAGCTTGTGTTGGTTCCTCCTGACCTTCTCTGGTCCCTTGGTAAACTGATGCCAAGTCTTTCCATGATTACTTCAAGTTGTTGCTTGGTTCGAGGCAGATTGAGATCCTTGAGTTCTCCCAACTCTGCTCCTCATAATAGCCTGTTGATTCTATGAACTTGACATCCCTGGAGACTAACACTCTCCTAGTGTCTGGAACATAGCATTTGTACCCTTTCTGATGTGTTGAATACCCAATAAACATTGCCTTTGTGTTCTGGCCTCTAACTTGTTTCTGAGTTCTCCTGAACTAAGACAAAGCACACACACCCAAACACACCTAAATGATCTATTTTAGGTTTAGTTTTGGTCAGTACCTCATATGGAGTGGCATCTTGAAGCACTCTTTGTGTGCTGATAAGGTGGCAGTGACTACTGCATCTCCCCAAAATCTTTGCACATTACCATGGAACATCATGCTCCTAGCTACTCCATTAGGTGCCTATTCTTTCTCTCAGCCACCATTTTGTTGAGGTGTGTAAGCAACTGGTTTGTTGGATGATCCCATGGGCAGCTAGATGTTGTTTGAAGGTTGTGCTAGTGTATTCACCACCATTATCTGATCTAAGAATCTTAATCTTAACATTGAAATGGTTAGTGACATAGTTCTGAAAATTTTAAAAGCTTAAAGCACCCTATCTTTGATTGCAACAGTGTGATCCATGTGTATTTAGATTTTTCATCTATGAATGTCACAAAGTATTTATGTTGTTCTCTAGATGCACAAGGGCAGTCCACACATCAGAATGAATTAAATCAAAGCAATTATCATAGATGGTCATTGATTTAGGAAGACACTCTACAATGCTTTCCTAAGATACAAGCCTCACAATCACTTTTAAAAGAAATGCTAGGTAACAGGATGTTCAAGGCACGAGAATGAGGATGTCCTAATCTAGCATGCCATATTACATCTTTAGGGAATTGAGAAACAGAATTGAAATAGCAAGATAAATCAGAAGTTGGCCGAAAGTGTCCTCAAGCAAATACAAGTCTCCCTTTGGTTACACCCTGCCGCAACTTACTTGACTCAATATCCTGAAAATAAACTTCATTAGGAGGAATGTAACATGACAGTTTAGATCATTGGTGACCTTTTTAACGAAACCAAGTTTAGCAAGGTGGGCATGTAAAATGCCTTAGAAACTTTATCAAACAATTTCAATTCACCTATACCTCTTATAGGAATTTTATCACCATTTGCTATCATCACATTTCCTAGTGCTGGTTCCACATTTTTAATTAAACTAGAATCACTAATCATGTGGTGAGAAGCACCAGAGTCAATAATCAATGGCCTAGTATTTTTAAAAATGTTTCTAGAGTTCTCAGCAGTGTGACAAGCATTGTGTGAATAACCAAGAGTTTTAGGTATACCAGAGTTGTCTTTTCAAGGCCTTGATGAGAGCATTGATTATCTCATCCTGGTTGGTCCTTGCTGTGGAGTACATTGATGTAGAGGCCATAGCACTTCCTCCACTATTTAGAACACACTGAGCTTGGAGTCACCGGTTCATTCCCATCAGTTGAAAGGTGAGCTCTTGCATCCTGAAAGCTGGCTCCTTGAACTTGTTGGGCTTAAGGTGAGGGTGGAGAATCAGCACTTGTCTTCATGTGGCCTTTCTTCTTGCAATGGTCACATATCAAGACCTTCTTCTCATCCTGCTTGTAAGCAGCCTTTGTTTGCCACTGCTTCTTCAGCTTGATGAGCCATGGTTAAGTCTCCTTTACTCCCAAACAAGCCTACTGAGCTTCCTCCTTCTGGATTTGAGCACATACTTCATCCAGGTCAGGTAGCTTATCAGCTCTCAAGATGTGCTTAACCAGACTTCCATAAGATGGGTTTAGAGTGAGCAGAGTCCAAACACTTTGTCTCTTCACTTTGTTAAGAGAGTGGCTGGATCAGTTGTGTGAGGTCTTAGTAACTCCAGCTCTGCCCAAAGAGATCTGTACTTGCTTCAAAATGGGGTTGAAACTCTTCATCCCCTTGACTAAGAGCATTGATGGCTCTTTTCACTTCAAAGACTCTAGTAAGGTTGGAGACATTTCCATACACTTTGTAGAGTGTATCCCACAGCTGCTTGGTGGTCTCACAGTATGAGTAAGACTCCATAATAGCTGGTTCCAGGAGCTAAGGAGGGCTGTGAGCACCATGAGATCTTCCTGGCCCCATTTGTCTTCATCAGCTACCACCTTCTCCTTTCCATCTTCTCCTTGATAGTTTGTTTTGGGAGCTTCTGCTGAGACATGGCTCCATAAACCTTTTCCTCCAAGGGCATCTTCACCATCCTGGCCCATAAGAGGTAATTAACTCCCTTTAAGGTCACAGGAATGCTGAGAGTTTGGTTGTTGTTGCTATCCATCTTTGCCTTCACTCGCCAAGAACACAAGAACAGGAGAGAGAAGGATTTAAGAGATGGATATGAGTAAAAAACAGAGTATTTAGGAAACAGAGTAGGTTCAAGAGCTTTGTTGCTCTGATACCATGATAATTTGTAAGAAGATTAAGGAAGATTTGTGAAGAAGAGTAAGAAGATTAAGAACAAGAAGATGAGGGCGATTAGAACCGAGAGAGAGAGAGAGTTGTGAGTCTGAAGAGAAACATATTTTCTTGTATTGAATTAGAAACCTATTACACACTTTTAAAGAGCAACAAGCTCGCAAGTGGGCACAGAGAAGCAATAAAATAATTGAGAGAAAGTACAAGCAAGGAATAAACAAATAGGAAGATCTGCCGCTGGCTCGGTCCAGCCATGGTGAAAGTGACTGGTCACAACGGCTCCCTTCTTCTTTCTTCACGGATTCTCCTCCTCAAGTGTCGACACTTCTTCTTCATTCCTGGTTGATTTAAATGCCTTTCCTGGTCGAGTATTTCACTTGCCTTGCAAGTTACTCTAGGTCACTGACTTGTAATGACGGCATCCATTTGATCACTTCACCAACCTTGTATTCCCTTGCATTCTCTGTGTGTGTCTCTTTAATGATGTAATAGGCTTCTCATTATTTGCTTCATGTCAAGAGAGTATTCAGTTAACTTGTAACTGAATCCCTTCAACCATACAACAGGAACTCACCCTCATTAATGGAAGAGACAACCACTGGTGGTTGAATCCTCTCTCATTGCCTATACTATAACCAAGATCCTGAGAGTCTGGTTATAGAAGCTGAGAATCTCTAGTTTGAATCTATCCTTCAGAGTAACAACACTTTGAGTTTGTAATTTGATGAAGAGGATTTAGAATCAGTAAGCTAGAGTTTAAGACAGTAGATAAAGAAGAATTTATAAGTTTTATTATATTAGGCTGCCTTAAGAAAGAAAGAGATAAGGCAGCCTCTAAACCATAATGCTTAACTCCCCATTGTGAATGTTGTTTAGACACAAGATAGAGAGAGAGAGCCACGAATTTAGATAGAGAGAACTTGTATTGATACTGGATGGTTGTTACAAGAGGAGGTGAAGCCTTATATAGGCAATCACTTACACAAAACAATGATTAAACAAGGGAATGACTAAACAACTAATATAATGGGGAAATGGAAGAGGCCAGGAGGATATGGACAAGGATAGGCACGACCAGAGTAGAGAAAGAGACAGGAGAGAGGCTTGCACAGCCTGGTTGGAGTGAAAGTGACAGGTCTAGCTAAGCCCTAAGCAACCCATGTGACTTCTTCTTTCAAATTCAAACCAGCCTCTCTTATTTAAATTCAAACATGTTTACTTGACTTCTCAGATGTTCCTGATAATTTGTAGAAGATTAAGGAAGATTTGTGAAGAAGAGTAAGAAGATTAAGAACAAGAAGATGAGGGCCATTAGAACTGAGAGAGAGAGAGAGAGTTGTGAGTCTGAAGAGAAACATATTTTCTTGTATTGAATTAGAACCTATTACACACTATTTAAAGAGCAACAAGCTCATAAGTGGGCACAGAGAAGCAATAAAATAATTGAGAGAAAGTACAAGCAAGGAATAAACAAATAGGAAGATCTGGCCGGTTGGCTCATTCAGCCATGGTGAAAGTGACTGGTCACAACGGCTCTCCCTTCTTCTTTCTTCACGGATTCTCCTCCTCAAGTGTCGACACTTCTTCTTCATTCCTGGTTGATTTAAATGCCTTCCTGGTCGAGTATTTCACTTGCCTTGCAAGTTACTCTAGGTCACTCTTGACTTGTACGGACGCATCCATTTGATCACTTCACCAACCTTGTATTCCCTTGCATTCTCTGTGTGTGTCTCTTTAATGATGTAGGCTTCATTATTTGCTTCATGTCAACATCTCCTCAAGCTTGACCATAGAGATTGGTCAGGAGTTGGAAACCATGAAGCATTCCTCATTAAAACCTTTACTTGGAAAACCACTTGGGATAAAACCAAGCAAAGGAAAAAGAGTAGAACACTCCATGGTGAGAGGATCAGTGACATGTGAGATCTATGAGTCCAAGCTTAGGATGAATGAACTCACAGACCTTGATGCTTGCAGCCTTGGTGAAGATGTCAAGTTGATCTTCACTTGGTATAGCATGGGAGGATCTCTTGCTGTTCCACTGCTTGTCTCACCTTGTGGCAGTCTACTTCTATGTGCTTTGTCCTCTCATGAAAGACTGAGGGATGCAATGTATGGCAGCCTGGTTGTCACAATGCATAGTCATTGGTGTAGTGATTTCAATCCCCAAGTCTTTCAGCAGTCCTTGATCCATATGAGCTCACTTGTAAGCTCTCATTGATCTATACTCTGCCTCAGCACTTGAACAAGACACCACCTTCTGCTTCTTGCTCTTCCATGTGACCAGATTCCCTCCAATAAAGGTGCAATAGCCTGTGGTTGATCTTCTGTCCACTCTATCTCCAGCCCAATCAGCATCACAATACCCCACAACCTCAGTGCTCTTTGTTACACGCCATCCATACTCCCGACCAGGTGCTGTTCTTAAGTATCTTAAGATTCTTTCCACCATGTTCCAGTGATGTATCTTGGGGGCTTGCATATGCTGGCTTATTGGTTCACTGCAGCACACATCTGGCCTAGTGATAGTGAGATAGATGAGCTTCCAACCATTCTTCTATACTTCGACATCAGTGAAGGAGTTGCATCATACCCTCGCAGCACCTTGTAACCTTCTTCTAATGGTGTCTTGGCCTGTCTACCTCGAGATCTCCTGCCTCATTTAAGATATCAAGTGTGTACTTCCTTTGGGATAAGAAGAGGCCCTCCTGATCGCACAATTCAATCCCTAGAAGTACTTTAACCTCCCAAGTCCTTAATATCAAAGGCAGTTTTAAGGAAAGCTTTAGTTGAGGAGATACCTTCCTGGTTACTACCAGTGATGATGATATCATCCACATACACCAAGATGACTACAATGCCTTGACTGCTGGTCAGAGGAATAGAGAATGGTCTGCTTGAGACTTCACAAACCTCCCATTGAGTGTTGTGCTTAGTTTGTGGTACCAGGCTCTTGGAGATTGCTTTAAGCCATAGATGGCCTTCTTTAGTCTTAAGACATTTCCTGGTTTCACCATATCTTCTAGACCAGGAGGTGGTCTCATATAGACTTCATCTTCCAACTCCTTGAAGGAATGCATTCTTCACATCCATCTGCCATAGATCCCACTCAAGATTGACAGAAGTGATGAGGATCCTTATATGCAGCTTAGCCACTGGTGCAAAGGTGTCTCAGATAATCTTCACCATAGACCTGAGTGTATCCTCTGCCACTAATCTTGTCTTCCTTCTTTCTGGCTTGCCATTGGCTCCATACTTGATTGTATATAACAGCCTGCTGGTTACTGCTTTCCTTTGGGGAGAGCTGTCTCAAACCATGTGTCATTCTTAACCATGGCTCCCATCTCATCTCCAACTGATGCTCTCCATTCCTCATGTTGCATAGCCTCTTCATATGTCCTTGGAATATATTCTTGATCCAATTCACTGATAAATGCTTGATGCTTTTCTGGATAATGTGCAAGCGAAAGCAAACAGCACTGGTGGATGAGCTACACCTCAGCATTGAAGTATACTCTTGTGTTGATCCAATTTGAAGCTGGTCTCCTGATCCTTGTGCTCCTTCTCAAGGGCTGTACTTGCTCAGGTTCTGCTTCATTTCCATGGTCTGGCTCTCCACTTGAATCTCAGTGTCAGATTCTGATTGTATCTCATCTTGATCATGAACTACTGAGTTGTTTTCTGTTGAGCTGGCGCAGACTGCTCATCATTTCCATTACCCCTCATGATCAGGATGAGTAACTTCCACATCTTCTACTGCCTCTTCTACAGCTTGTGTTGGTTCCTCCTGACCTTCTCTGTTCCCTTGGTAAACTGATGCCAAGTCTTTCCATGATTACTCGTCAGTTGGCTCTGTCCTCTGAGGCAGATTGAGATAGATCCTGAGTTCTCCCAACTCTGCCCTCATAATAGCCTGTTGATTCTATGAACTTGACATCCCTGGAGACAACACTTCCTAGTGTCTGGAACATAGCATTTGTACCCTTTCTGATGTGTTGAATACCCAATAAACATTGCCTTTGTGCTTCTGGCCTCTAACTTGTTTCTGAGTTCTCCTGGAACTAAGACAAAGCACACACACCCAAACACACGCAAATGATCTATTTTAGGTTTAGTTTTGGTCAGTACCTCATATGGAGTGGCATCTGAAGCACTCTTGTAGGTGTGCTGATAAGGTAAGTGGCAGTGACTACTGCATCTCCCCAAAATCTTTTAGGCACATTACCATGGAACATCATGCTCCTAGCTACCTCCATTAGGTGCCTATTCTTCTCTCAGCCATGCATTTTGTTGAGGTGTGTGAAGCAACTGGTTTGTTGGATGATCCCATGGGCAGCTAGATGTTGTTTGAAGGTGCTGTATTCACCACCATTATCTGATCTAAGAATCTTAATCTTAACATTGAAATGGTTAGTGACATAGTTCTGAAAAATTTTAAAAGCTTCTGCACCCTATCTTTGATTGCAACAGTGTGATCCATGTGTATTTAGATTTTTCATCTATGAATGTCACAAAGTATTTATGTTGTTCTCTAGATGCACAAGGGCAGTCCACACATCAGAATGAATTAAATCAAAGCAATTATCATAGATGGTCATTGATTTAGGAAAGACACTCTTACAATGCTTTCCTAAGATACAAGCCTCACAATCACTTTTAAAAGAAATGCTAGGTAACAGGATGTTCAAGCACAGAATGAGGATGTCCTAATCTAGCATGCCATATTACATCTTTAGGGAATTGAGAAACAGAATTGAAATAGCAAGATAAATCAGAAGTTGGCCGAAAGTGTCCTGCAAATACAAGTCTCCCTTTGGTTACACCCTCCAAGCAACTTACTGACTCAATATCCTGAAAATAAACTTCATTAGGAGGAATGTAACATGACAGTTTAGATCATTGGTGACCTTTTAATGTCCAAGTTTAGCAGGTGTAAAAATGCCTTAGAAACTTTATCAAACAATTTCAATTCACCTATACCTCTTATAGAATTTTATCACCATTTGCTCATCACATTTCCTAGTGCTGGTTCCACATTTTAATTAAACTAGAATCACTAATCATGTGGTGAGAAGCACCAGAGTCAATAATCAATGGCCTAGTATTTTTAAAAATGTTTCTAGAGTTCTCACAGCAGCAATGTGTGAATAACCAAGAGTTTTGTGTGTATACCAGAGTTGTTTTAGGTATCAGAGTTCTTTCAAGGCCTTGATGAGAGCATTGATTATCTCATCCTGGTTGGTCCTTGCTGTGGAGTACATTGATGTAGAGGCCATAGCACTTCCTCCACCATTGTTGTTAGAACACACTGAGCTTGGAGTCACTGGTTCATTCCCATCAGTTGAAAGGTGAGCTCTTGATCCTGAAAGCGTGGCTCCTTGAACTTGTTGGGCTTAAGGTGAGGGTGGAGAATCCAGCACTTGTCTTTCATGTGGCCTTTCTTCTTGCAATGGTCACATATCAAGACCTTCTTCTCATCCTGCTTGTGCCTTTGTTTGCCACTGCTTTCAGCTTGATGAGCCATGGTTAAGTCTCCTTTACTCCCAAACAAGCCTACTGAGCCTTCCTCCTTCTGGATTTGAGCACATACTTCATCCAGGTCAGGTAGCTTATCAGCTCTCAAGATGTGCTTTTCTAACTTCCATAAGATGTTAGAGCATGCAACTTTGTCTTCTTCATGCCTTTGTTAAGAGAGTGGCTGATCAGTTGTGTGAGGTCTTAGTAACTCCAGCTCTGCCCAAAGAGATCTGTACTTGCCGAAATGGGGTTGAAACTCTTCATCCCCTTGACTAAGAGCATTGATGGCTCTTTTCACTTCAAAGACTCTAGAAGGTTGAGACATTTCCATACACTTTGTGAGTGTATCCCACAGCTGCTTGGTGGTCTCACAGTATGAGTAAGACTCCATAATAGCTGGTTCCAGGGAGCTAAGGAGGGCTGTGAGCACCATGAGATCTTCCTGGCCCCATTTGTCTTCATCAGCTACCACCTTCTCCTTTCCATCTTCTCCTTGGATAGTTTGTTTTGGAGCTGCTTCTGCTGAGACATGGCTCCATAAACCTTTTCCTCCAAGGGTTTCACCATCCTGGCCCATAAGAGGTAATTAACTCCCTTTAAGGTCACAGGAATGCTGAGAGTTTGTTGTTGTTGTATTCATCTTTGCCTTCACTGCCAAGAACACAAGAACAGAGAGAAGGATTTAAGAGATGGATATGAGTAAAAACAGAGTATTTATGAAACAGAGTAGGTTCAAGAGCTTTGTTGCTCTGATACCATGATAATTTGTAAGAAGATTAAGGAAGATTTGTGAAGAAGAGTAAGAAGATTAAGAATCAAGATGAGGGCTTATTAGAACCAGAGAGAGAGAGAGTCAGAGTCCTAAGAGAAACATATTTTCTTGTATTGAATTAGAAACCTATTACACACTATTTAAAGAGCAAAAGCTGCAAGTGGGCACAGAGAAGCAATAAAACATTGAGAAATAAAGAGAATAAACAAATAGGGAAGATTCACGGGCTACTCGTCTGTACCATGGTGAAAGTGATCTGGTCACAACGGCTCTCCTTCTTCTTTCTTCACGCGGATTCTCTCCTCAAGTGCTCCACACTTCTTCTTCATTCTGGTTGATTTAAATGCCTTTCCTGGTCGAGTATTTCACTTGCCTTGCAGTTACTTCTGGTCACTTTGACTCAGACGGACGGCATCCATTTGACTTCACCAACCTTGTATTCCCTTGCATTCTCTGTGTGTGTCTCTTTAATGATGTAATAGGCTTCTCATTATTTGCTTCATGTCAACATTCCCAACGCCTATAAGTTCTCCACAACTCATTCTTTGCCTTGCAAGTCAGTTAGGTCATGGTAGCTTTGTGGAGCAAGTCTCAGAAAACAGAACCAAATTGGCTTCGATGAACTTATCCTGGATCATCAACCAGCTTCTTCTTCTGGTCATTCCTATATTTATTTCAATACTTCCCTCAAGCTTGACCATAGAGATCCTTGACAAGCTTGAACTGAGAGCACTTGTTCATTAAAACCTAAGTGTGGAAAACCTCATGGGATAAAACCATCACTTAGTGGAAAAAGAGTGCAACTACCCTCAGCCTAGGGATTGGCCAGTGAGTCTAAGGAGTTTAAGATGATTTTGAAGGACTCCTAGACTGGATCATGGCCTACTTCAATGGTAAGAAGGCACCAATGCCTCCTTGCTCACACTCATCACACCTTTGAGCTTCTTCTTGTATGAGTTGTCTCCCTTTCTTTGGCTTCTTGCCTTCATCATGGTTGAGTCCAAGCCTGCCTTGTTCATGAGCTCAATAGGTACCTGATTCAAACAATGCAGAAACACATGCATCATTCTCGGGGCAGACCTAAAAATCATAAGCATAAGTATAGATTTAGTACTTTCCTTGCATAAGTTTCTGAAGAATGGACATTGGTTTTCATATTCAACACTCAAGCTTGACCTGAGAATGAGAGTATGTGGTCAAGCTTGAAGATGAGAGCCAATGATGATCACCATGCCTTGAGACAACAGCCCTCTTAACTTGAAGCTTCATCAACCAGGTACAAGCACACATGCTATGGGCTGATTCAAAGCTTCCCACTGAAGGTAACTGTTCTAACTCCTTTTAGAAGCTGATCCATAGCTTCCCAACAAAAAGGCAACTGTTCTAACTCCATGCCTTGGGCTGATTCATAGCTTTCCACTCAGCTGACTTCCACCTGATCTTGTCAAGTAGTCTCTGGCCATCTGTTCTAACACCAAGTTGTTGCTGTCCTTGTTGAATAATTCTTGCAATGGAAGCCATGGAAGCTCATTTACAGCCCCCTCAAGCTGACCAGTATAGGGAGGAGACAAGCTTGATATGAGCTTTTGCCACCTGGTCTACTCACAACTATTTCTCCATGGTCAGGAATATGCATCTTGTGCAGGCTCTGATCAACATGGGAAATATGTCAAACCAACACTAAGACAAGCATCAGTAGACAACAAGAGACCAGAACATTGGTTTTCACCAAGTCTAATCTTTAAAACACAATTTAAATAAGCACAGCAGCAATGGACAGATATCTGTAAGATTCTATCTTACCAACACTCTCTGGATCCTAATCATCAAGACTAAGCATTCAGGCAACAAGAGAATTAAGTAACCAGAGTAAAAGTAACCAGAGAATAAGTAGAGAGTAGAGAATGATGTAACCAGAGTTTTAGTAGCCAGAGAATAGGAGAATGCTGGAGAATAAGTAGCCTGAGAATCAGAGAATGAGAGAATAGAGAATAGAGAATTTGCTCAAGAGTTCTAATGGACAGAGTTTTAAGATTTCTAAGAATCTTAAGCCATAGAAAGAGATTAACCAGAGATTTGATGAATAGTGAAGGAGACTTAAGAGATTAAGAGAGAAGATTATGAGATTAAACTTAAGGATCATTTTCAAATAGTGAGAGAGACTGATATTCATTGCATAATGTGACATAAGGCCCAGGTTACACATATATAAGAGCCTGGATACAAGGGTTTTCTACTTAAAGATAAGGTGAAGCATGTGAAGTCAACAAGGAAGAAGCTACTACATTCAAACTGACCAATACCAGCTCTCACATCGTTCTGGTTTCATTGTTTTGACTCTGACAGCCTGGCACAGCCTGTCGATTCTTCCTTTTAACGTCACAAGCCCTTAGTAACAATGCAAGGTCACTCACACTTTACCATTACCCTGTAAGTTTCTTTTCAATTATTGTGGGAAGTGATCCAGATGGACTGTACGGCCTTGTAACACGGCCTTGTAATGGACATACCTATCCAACCTTTCTCCAAATAGCTTCCTCACTTCATTCCTTCAGCCCTACTTCATGTAACCCTTCTTAGCATCATACTCAAGACAATACTCTTCTCATCTCAACATCTCCTCAAGCTGGACCATATGAAACAAGTCAAAGACAGCCATGATCTTCCTCATTAAAACCTCTACCAAGGAAAACCCATTGGGACAAAACCTTGATGAGGGAAAAGAGTAAAGATCTCATGACTAAGGGATCAGTTTCTTTTCGCCCAAGATCAATGAGGCCAACGATGTGAAGACTCCATTGTTTTCTGCTTGCTGCCTTTGTAAACACATCAGCCAGCTGGTCTTCACTTCTGGTGTAACAGTAAGATCACTCCAAGCACTATCATCTCCCTTACTTTGTGGCAGTCAACTTCAATATGTTTGGTTCCTTCATGGAAGATGAGTTGATGCAATATGGATTGCAGCCTGTTGTCACAAGGCATAGTCATGGGCGTAGTCTGATCAATCTCCAAGTGCTTCAGTATCCCTTTGATCCAAACCAGCTCGCTTGTCAGCTTCAGCATGGCTCTATACTCAGCTCGCACTTGAACATGAAACCACCTTCTGCTTCGCTCTTCCAAGTAACTAAGTTCCCACCAATGAATGTGCATAGCCAGTAGTTGATCTTCTATCTGATCTATCTCCTGCCCAATCTGCATCACACAATTCCACCACTTCTGTGTTTGTTGCAACCCATCCACACACCAGGTCTTGTGTTCCATTCAGATACATAAGCAATCTTTCTACCATGCTGATGCCTTTGAACTTGCATATGCTGGCTCACCTGATTCACAGCAAAGCAAATATCAGGTCTAGTGATGGTCATAGATTAGCTTACCCACTAGCTTCTATAAAGCTTTGGATCATGAAATGGCTTGCTGTCTTCAAGCTCCCCTCACGTGGAACCTTATACCCATCTTCCATGGGCATTTTGGCTGTCTTTCCTCCATAAGCACCTGCATCTTTCAAAAGATCAAGTGTATATTTCCTTTGAGAAATGAACAAGCCTTCCTTAGCTCTACATAACTCAATGCCAAGGAAGTATTTCATTTCTCCCAAATCTTTAATCTCAAACACAGATTTAAGAAATTCCTTGGTAGCCTTGATACCATCTTTATCACTACCAGTGATGATGATATCATCAACATACACAAGAAGAACAATAATACCTGCTGGTGTGACAAGAGTGAAGAGGGTGTGGTCAAGCTCAGACTTCCTGAATCCTTTTCCATTCAAGGTAGAGCTAAGTTTGTGATACCAAGCTCTAGGATTGCTTAAGGTCAGATAGCTTCTTTAGAAAGACAGACCTTCTTCACTAAGTGTTCAAGACCAGGAGGTGGATGCATATAAACCTCATCTTCAAGCTCTCCTTGTAGGAGCATTCTTCACATCCATTTGCCAGAGATCCCACTCAAGGTTCACAGCCAAAGAGAGCACAATCCTAATAGTATGGAGCTTGGCAACAGGTGCAAATGTATCAATGTAGTCTTCCATAAGTTTGAGTAAAACCCCTTGCTACCAGCCTTGTCTCATGCTTCATCTATTTTCCCATTTGGAAGATACTTGATAGTGAAGATCCATCTACTAGACACAGCTCTCTTTCCTTTTGGTAAGGCACTCTCATACCATGTATCATTCTTGATCATAGCATCAGCTCTCAAAACAATGAATCCCTCCATTCTTGTATCAGCATTGCCTCTTCATAGCTTCGGACATAGCTCTCATCTAAGCTCACTTGAAAGGCATAATGCTCTTCTGGATATTGAGCAAAGGAGCACACAGCTTGAGAAGGATGCTCCACAGCCTGAGAAGGATGCCCACAGCCTGGGCATTGTAGTACACTCTGTTTACCCAGTTGGAAGGATCCTTCCTTATCCGTGTGCTTCTCCTCAAAACTGGTACTGGTGATTGTTGTTGTTCACTTTGCACACCTTGCATTTCATCCTCCTGTGCTTGCACTTGCACTTTTCTTGAACCTCACTGATCAGAATCTTCTTGATGATCTCTAGACTCCACGCCTGAATCACCACCTTGATCAAAAGCTAGAGCTCTTGACCACTTGAACTCTCTCCATTCCTTGGTTAAGAGTTTCTGATTCACTGCCCCTCATGATCAAGGGTGGGGACATGAATATTATCAGTAGCAGCACTCCCTTGGACACCATCAGCAGCAGTAGTAGGCTTCTCCTGTCTCTCCACTTTGGCCTTGGTTCATATTAATCCCAAGATTCTCCAAGATTGTCCTCAAGATACTGGCTCTATCTGAAGTTAAATCCTTCAGATCTTCCTGGTTCTTCAGTAGCCCCTCTTTCTACAAACTTCACTTCTCTTGAGACCATTACCCTCCTAGTGTCTTCATCATAGCATTTGTATCCTTTCTGACTTGAGGAGTATCCAATAAACATGGCTTTGGTGCTCTGGCTTCAAGCTTGTTTCTCAATTCACCAGGAACCATGACATAGCAAAGACACCCAAAGACCTTGAGATGAGTAAGTACTGGCTTGTACTTGTTGAGTACCTCAAATGGCATTTCCCATGCAACACCAGAGTAGGTGTTCGTTAATCAAGTAGCAAGCAGTAACCACAGCATCACTCCAGAATCTTTAGGAACATTGGCCTGAAACATCATGGATCTTGCAACTTCCATTAAGTGCCTGTTCTTCCTCTCAGCCACTCCATTTTGCTGTGGAGTATAAGGACAACTAGTCTGATGAAGAATGCCACCGAGATAGGTGTTCTTGAATGCATTTTGCTGTGTATTCTCCTCCATTATCAGACCTGAAAATCTTGATCTTGGCTTGATAATGGTTAGTCACATATGATTGAAAATTTTAAATGCATCAAGCACCCTATCTTTGGTTGGAATTAAAGTTAACCAGGTGTATTTGGATTTTTCATCAATGAAAGTGACATAATATTTCTGATTTTCCCTAGATAAGCAAGGAGCAGTCCAAACATCAGAGTGCACAAGATCAAAACATTTATCATAGATAGTAGAAGAGTTTGGGAAAACAGTTTTACAATGCTTGCCTAAAATGCAAGCTTCACAATCATTATTCTCAAAAGAAACACCTGGCAACATCAGTTTTAAAGCCTTATTATGAGGGTGTCCTAGTCTAGCATGCCACAATGCATAAGACTAGTAGAAACAGAAGAAAAAAGAGCAACTAAAATTTGAAACAGCAACAGGTGCAAATGTATCAATGTAGTCTTCCATAAGTTTGAGTAAAACCCTGCTACCAGCCTTGTCTTGCTCCATCTATTTTCCCATTTGGAAGATACTTGATAGTGAAGATCCATCTACTAGACACAGCTCTCTTCCTTTGGTAAGGCACTCTCATACCATGTATCATTCTTGATCATAGCATCAGCCTCAGCATTACTGTATCCCTCCATTCTTGTATCAGCATTGCCTCTTCATAGCTTCTGGACATAGCTCTCATCTAAGCTCACTTGAAAGGCATAATGCTCTTCTGGATTGAGCAAAGGAGCACACAGCTTGAGAAGGATGCTCCACAGCCTGAGAAGGATGCTCCACAGCCTGCATTGTAGTACACTCTGTTTACCCAGCTTGGAAGGATCCTTCCTTATCCGCGGTGCCTCCTCAAACTGGTACTGGTGATTGTTGTTGTTCACTTTGCACACCTTGCATTTCATCCTCCTGTGCTTGCACTTGCACTTCTTCTTGAACCTCACCGGATCAGAATCTTCTTGATGATCTCTAGACTCACGCCTGAATCACCACCTTGATCATGAAAGCTAGAGCTCTCGACCACTTGAACTCTCTCCCATTCCTTGTTAAGAGTTTCTGATTCACTGCCCCCTCATGATCAAGGGTGGGGACATGAATATTATCAGTAGCAGCACTCCCTTGACACCATCAGCAGCAGTAGTGCTCTTCCTGGTCTACTTCCTCCACTTTGGCCTTGGTTCATATTAATCCCAAGATTCTCCAAGATTGTCCTCAAGATACTGGCTCTATCTGGTTAAATCCTTCAGATCTTCCTGGTTCTTTCTTCATAGTAGCCCCTCTCTCTTCTACAAACTTCACTCTGAGACCATTACCCTCCTAGTGTCTTCATCATAGCATTTGTATCCTTTCTGACTTGAGGAGTATCCATAAACATGGCTTTGGTGCTCTTGGCTTCAAGCTTGTTTCTCAATTCACCAGGAACCATGACATAGCAAAGACACCCAAAGACCTTGAGATGAGTAAGTACTGGTTGTACTTGTTGAGTACCTCAAATGGCGACTTCCCATGCAACACCGTAGTAGGTGTTCTGTTAATCAAGTAGAAGCAAGAACCACAGCATCACCCAGAATCTTTTAGAACATTGGCCTGAAACATCATGGATCTTGAACTTCCATTGTGCCTGTTCTTCCTCTCAGCCACTCCATTTTGCTGTGGAGTATAAGGACAACTAGTCTGATGAAGAATGCCACCGAGATAGTGTTCTGAATGCATTGCCCGTGTATTTCCTCCATTATCAGACCTGAAAATCTTGATCTTGGCTTGATAATGGTTAGTCACATATGATTGAAAATTTTAAATGCATCAAGCACCCTATCTTTGGTTGGAATTAAAGTTAACCAGGTGTATTTGGATTTTTCATCAATGAAAGTGACATAATATTTCTGATTTTCCCTAGATAAGCAAGGAGCAGTCCAAACATCAGAGTGCACAAGATCAAAACATTTATCATAGATAGTAGAAGAGTTTGGGAAAACAGTTTTACAATGCTTGCCTAAAATGCAAGCTTCACAATCATTATTCTCAAAAGAAACACCTGGCAACATCAGTTTTAAAGCCTTATTATGAGGGTGTCCTAGTCTAGCATGCCACAATGCATTTTTGCTAAGACTAGTAGAAACAGAAGAAAAGAGCAACTAAAATTTGAAACAGCAACAGCAGAATTCAGATTCTCAAGAACATAAAGATCTCCTTTGGTTTTCCCACTTCCCAGCACCTTGCTACTCTCAATATCCTGAAATTTCACACTGTTAGGACTGAAAATGACATTACAATTTAGATCAGTAGCACACTTTTTCACAGATAATAAATTAGAAGTGAAATCAGGCATATAAAGAGCTTAGAGTCTTTATCAAACAGCTTGAGCTCCTATTCCTTTGATAGGAATTTTAGCACCATTTGCTATCATCACATTGCCATGGGCAGGCTCAATGCTAGTGATCAGCTTAGTGTCACTAATCATATGATGAGATGCACCAGAATCAACAATGAGAGGTTTATATGAACATGGAGATGACTTAGCAAGATGAGCAAGAATATTAGATGGCTTATATGTATGAGCAGAATCATATGCATGATCAATCCTATCAATATCACAATTTCTAAGATGATCATGTATGTTTCCTAAACTATCAGTACTCGCAATCATGGATGCACCAAAAGAGTACCCAAAGGTGTTACATTATCCTTCAAGAGCTTGATGAGAGCATCC
>JAAMPC010000247.1:0-47041 GCA_016771965.1 Brassica carinata | reverse complement strand
ATCCGTCTGGTCCCTGAAAACGATAAACACGCATTAATCTTTTAATTTATTTCTTGTCAAGTAGTTCCAAAATTCGATTTTCAGTAGATCATTCAGCTAGTATCCGTGATCTATGAGACAACAGACTTCGTTGTGGGATCAATTCTTTTTCTAAGGGTGCAAATTCAAGAAAAAATGTAATCAATTCAAAAAATTAAATCAAATTAAAGTTAAAAAAAAAAAAAAAAATTTGTACAAAAAGAATTAAAAGAGAGAAACCTGATCCCGTGACTGGGCCCACAAGTGACACCTTGAATGTCAATGTCTGAGCAACCAGTTCCAATTGAAATGCAGTCATCCCCTGTTTCAATGTTTCATTCCCGATTAATTTACAATACGTTTCCAATGCTACATTATTGATTGTTACTACTTTTATAGAATCTCATGTCACGTTCAATAATATTCGACTAGAGAAATAAATATACAGAAAATCGTACCGTTGCTAACGACAGAGTTGTGAATGGCCACTGATCTGGTGTTCCCGAGATGGATACCATCGGTGTTAGGACTTAGTTTTGGAGATGAGATTTGAATATCGTTGATTGACACTCCTTCGCATCCGTCGAATTTCATGTGAAATTGCGGGCTGTTTTGGATTCTCAATCCTCCAACCTCTATGTTGTTGCTCATGAAGAACCGGATCATCTACAAAAGCAAAAATGAAGGTGGTCATTCGACCAAATTAAACAGGTTTTTAGATTTAGCGATTTGGTTCGGATTAGATTCGACTTACAGTTGGACTAACACATGGTTCGGACGACGATGATCCGTCTGGTCCCTGAAAACGATAAACACGCATTAATCTTTTAATTTATTTCTTGTTTCTTTCAAATATCTATATATGTAAATCAGAGCGGAATAATAGTACGGTTTACTTGTCGCATGTTCTATTTTGTCACGGGCTCACGGTCATGAATTACAAATTTAATATTTTCAGATTCCAAATAGCAGATTTTTCTTAAGTATTTCATACATATTTAGAAAAAAAAATTGATTGTAAGTATATCATTAACTATGATTTAATATATTTTCAATAAATTTAAATCCATAGTAACTAAATATATTTCAAAGTTTACAATTCATCCCTATTAGCAAATAAAATGCATAAATTTAAAATTTCATATATGAAATAATTTTAAAAAACATTAATCTTTTCCAAATGGAAGAGAATAAATAATCATATATTTTTAATATAGTTTGTTAAAATAGTTGCAAGTGGCGAAAGTTATAGCTAGGTTTGAAAATAATTACCCGATGAGGCTTGCAAGGTAAGTCCCACCATTTTTGACCGTTTCCTTCGACGGTGCCTTTGCCGGCAAACGTGAAACCATCGAGGCGGTAAAAAACTAACCATTGACTTTTACTGTCCTTCTCTGGCCACTCTTCTGGTCCATCCGGAGGCATCAACACTCCATCCAACTTCACAACCCAACAAAAGAAAATCATGTACTGAAAAGAAAATTACATGCTAACCAAATTTAAGTAAAAATGGTTACTATTATACTGATTGAAAAAGATTATTTTTATTTTAAAAAATAATTGATCGATTTTTGTGATTATTTTTGATCAATTTGTTAACACGACTCTCACATACGGAGGTGAAACATTTTTTTTGTTTGTTCGTTAAAATATTTCTTTCCTGGGAAGAGAAGAAACGTTTTTGGATTGCTCACCTGAAAGACGAGTCCCGGTTTACATGGACCAGAGAAAATAGTGGAAGTAATTTTAAAAACGCCGCCTTCAGGAGCTAAAACAACGCTGGATTCAACAGCACAAGCGGCTTTCCACGCAGCTTTAAATGCTGCCGTATCGTCACACGAGCCATCACCTACTGCCCCGAACGACGTCACGTCAAAAATGCATCCCGAGTCTGAATCTCCTGGAGCCGGGTCTGGATTCGGGTTTGGGTACGGGTCAGAGGGGACTTGAGGTGGGTTAGCGGTTACAGCTGGAGGAGGAGGAGGAGGAGGATCCGAGAGACCGCGTCTCTTGTGGTAATGAAATCTTCCTCGTGCCACGTAGATTAATTGACCAAAGAGGAGAGTGGAGATTAAGTAAACCACGAGAATGCCACTGAGAATGCGCATTGTTTAATGAAGATGAATAAGAAGAAAGAGAGAGAGAGAGAGAGAGAGAGAGAGAGAATGCTAAGAGAGGAGGAGAGTTTTGAGTCTGTTATATAGCAAAGCATGCCAAGCACAAACACACAGAGACAATGGAGTTTGAAGTCCGTGGAGGTGACACGTGTTGATATATGGTTGATTCTTGGAGTCTATCTACCGATGTTGTTTTGGGCTTGAGATTTATGGTATACTTAAAAATATATTCTAAAAGTGTTTTTTTTTTTTTTTGTAAAAATTCTAAAAATGTTTCTACGACCTTTCTTTTCTTAAACTTCGACTTGTCTTTTACGACCTTTTTTACAACAAACTTAATGTTTTATCTATATATCGAATTTTAGCTCATCTATAAATTGATACAACGGTAAAATATTAGGAGGGTATGTCGTCGTCATATACGATTTCTGATTGGTCAAGTGAATACATTTTGAAAATCTACTTCAGTAACATAATAAAATATATATTAAAGGATTATATTTTGTGTATCCTAGTTAAAAACCTTTTACTGTTTAAAAGGTAATATATTTCTTCTCTATTGTTTTCAGATGATCAATATATATGGTTGACATAATGATCAGTACTACAGTTCATAATATATAACCATTATTTTAAACACATAACTTTTTAGGCCTACTACGTCATTTTTTCTTTTACTGTTTAAAAGGTAATAGATTTCTTCTCTATTGTTTTCAGATGATCTATATCTATGGTTGACATAATGACCAGTACTACAGTTCATAATATATAACCATTATTTTAAACACACAACTTTTAGGGCCTACTACATCATTTTTTCTTCTCTAATTCATATTTTTGGTCACTATGATATTTTAAAAATAAATCCAAAAACCAAATTGAAGATATAAAATCAATATAAAATAGGCTAAAATATAGCTGAATAAGAACTTCAAGCACATCGTGACAATTTATTAGCCAATTCATAATTTTGTATTATTAATTGACATTTCATATGACCTAACTAATTATGAGTGGTTTGATATATATTACTTGTATTTGCTCAAAGTTTTTCCACGTTTGGAACACGTGTGAATGAGATGTATGACATGTAATGGAGAGAGAGAGAGAGAGAGAGAGAGAGAGAGAGAGAGAGAGAGAGATACCACGGTAGAGCTTACTGAAATATGATCGTCTCAGGAAAACAACCTCGTAGACTGCCTTTGTTTTAAGTATTTAATTTCTATGCAAACAACAACACAAACGATTATGTCACACGGTAAGTGTACTGTTTTGGTAACTACGGTAACTGTATGGAATTATATTTATCTCGTGTGCGGTCAAGACCGCACGTCCCCTATGCCTCTAAGAGCATGACCAACGGCGGTATGCTAGTAAATCCTTAGTTAATAAAAAAATTAAAAGTAATAATACAGTTACAAATGAAGAAATTATCGGTTCTAAAAAAATGAACTTTTAGGAACTTACTGAAAAATTTTAGAGACAAGTGTCTTCTTTTAATTGATCAGACTATTAAAAATTAAAATTCAAATAAAAAACTAAACACTACAAGAAAACATCGTAATTCTGACGGACATTCTGACGGAAAATGAGATCCTCGGAATATTCCGACGAATTTCCTCGGAATATACCGATGAAATACCGAGGAAGACATATTCCTAGAAAAACACCGACGAATATCTGATGATATATTATAGCCGTTGGAGAGCCATTGGAGATTTTAAAAATTCCGAGGAAAGAGCCGTTGCCGTCGGTATTCCATCGGAATTTCCTCGGTACTGTCGGCAGCATTCATCTATAAATACCCACACCCCTAACCTCTTCATTCACTCCATTTCTTCATCCTCTCACATACTATATTTACACACGAATTTGATTGAAAAAAGCATGTCTTCTTCAAATTATTATCGTTCTTGGATCGATCGACCTCATTTGGATCCGAACACGAGATTTCTTACGGAAGCAGAGAGAATTTTCTGGATGGATGCTTACTTATGTGAGTGCTTTAAACAAATTAAAATATTATTTATCACATATTTATACTAATTCACATATATTGATATAACATATATATGTGTTATTATTATAGATAGCTTCAACCAAAACCAATTGGTGATAGTAGTGCTCATCTATCTTATATATTATTAGGATCCTTTCAACATCGATGTGGGACACTTTGTGTCTAATATGCCTCCTCGAGATGATGAGCTAATTCGATGCCGGGCAAAGATCGATAAGTTAACTTTAACAATGATAGGACGTAAGTTGATTGATATGTTATCTGAGGGCTTCCAACCTAAAACCAATTGGTTTTAGGTTGGAAGCCCATCTAGTTTAACATGGTATCGAGCCCGATCCACGCAGTCCAACCCGATCCACATCGACCGCCCAAAGTTGGCCCATCGATCTTTGCCCGAGCATTCGAGATCGACGCCAAAGAGCCATCATCTCGAGGGGACGATAGACACAAAGTGTCCCACATCGTAGTTGGAAGGATCCTAAGTAATATATAAGATAGATGAGCCACTCCACTTATCACCAATTGGTTTTAGGTTGGAAGCCCATCTAGTTTAACATGGTATCAGAGCCCGATCCACGCAATCCAACCCGATCCACATCGATTTGGCCCAAAGTTGGCCCATCGATCTTTGCCCGAGCATTCCGAGATTGACGCTCATCATCTCGAGGAGGCATATTAGACACAAAGTGTCCCACATCGGATGTTGGAAAGGATCCTTAATAATATATAAGATAGATGAGCCACTCCACTTATCACCAATTGGTTTTAGGTTGGAAGCCCATCTAGCTTAACAATTAATAGGTGTCTACTGGTATGACCAGAGGTGAAACATTTGACGATTGGATACGCGAGATGGTGCGTGGAGCAGAGTATGTTGTGAAGTCATATCCGAGATTTTGTACTCGAGGATATGCATTCACAACTCAAAAGAGGAGACGTTCGAGTATGACTTATGATGCTGGCGTTTGTTCTGCATCTGGAGATGATGTATACTACGGAAACATACGGAGATTATAGAAATCAAGTATCCGGCATGGTTGGATTGCGCTGCATCGCTTTCTATTGTGATTGGTACGACAACACCCGGATCGAGGTGTGAGAACAGATGCATTTGGTGTTACATCAGTACATTCGAGGCGAAAGTTGCAATATTATGATCCTTTCATTCTTGTTTCTCAGGCCGATCAGGTAATTAAATATACATATATCAATTATTCATAATGATTCATCATCATGTGTATTAATAACACTTATTTACAAATTAAATAATTTTTAAATGTTACAGGTTTGTTATATCAAGTACCTCCGGTTAGGACCGAGATGATCCATGGGTCATGTTACATCACTCAACCCAAGAGGCCGAAGTTCAGGAAGTTCGAGCTGGAAGACCAACTACAACCAAGCACATCCGTAACTTAAGTGCAGCGAAGATTTATCTGCAGCTTGGCCTTGTAGTCAATTTAACCCACTTTGGAGAGGAAGCCGTCGCTCACGCAGAGGATGAACCGAGATTGGAAAGTTTCACCAAGATCAAGATTCAGATTCATCTGGTGATGATGACTCGGAAACAGAGTAGCATTGCCTTTTTTTTTTAATATAAGAATACCGAGGAAATTCTGAGGGATAATAGGATTTAAGGATTTCTTCGGAATTTCCTCGGAATAGTCCGAGACTTTTCCGACGATTTAGGGCTTTTCTTTAGGGTTTCTGTTTCTCGAAAAGCCTCAAATATTCTGAAGAAATTCGAGGAAATCCAAGTGTTCTTCGAATTTCCTCGAATATTCGAGGCTTTTCCGAGGAAGTAGGGTTTTAAACCGAAAACAACGCTATGGTTTGAATAACACTTATATAACCCTTATTAAGTGTTTTAGACTGATTATGAAGTCAAAAATTTGTTTCTTACCCTATAATAAACACTTTTCCGATTGTATGAACGAAATCCCCACAACATAAGAGAAACACTTATACACTCTAATGAACGGTAAAAGTAATACTTACAATTCGTTTTGAAATTTTGTTATTTCATAGTTTATGATCATCTATACAAAGATTCCTCAATGGTATGCATTGCATTTGTATAAGAAATGATATAGGGCAAAAAAATTTGATGTTTTGAAACCCCAAACATATGTTCCTCGGAATTTTCTCGGAATAGTCCGAGGAAATTCCGAGGAACAATATAAACCAATAGAAATACATGCATAGGATATTCTTTTTCCTCGAATTAATGAACATACCGAGGAGATTCCGACGGATATTTAAGTGTCCGTCGGAATTTCCTCGGTATATTTTTATTTAACCGGGCAAACCAACCGCCAAATATTTCGCGAAATTGAAATTGAAAATACTGAGGAAATTCCGACGGATAGTTTCCGTCGGACCCTAGGTTTTATAAAGACGAAACACTTCTTCTTCCCCATTTCTCTCTTCTTCCTCTCCGCGATCTCTCCTCTCTCGGCGATCTCCCCTTCTCTCGACGATCTCTCCGTGAATCCTCTCTAAACCTACACAAATCATGTAAGGACCCTATCCCACTCTCTTAGGTTCTATTTGTTAGGTTTTTATGTAGATTTGATGATTTTAGAAGTTTTTTGATAGATTTTTGTTAGGGTGATTGGTTAGGATTGTGATTTGGTTGTGTAACACGTTTAGAATTGTGATTTGGTTGGATAATTTGTTGTGTTGAATTGATTTAGAACTTTTTTATAAATTTTTTATTATTTTTGTATTTATAAAATCGATTTTTGTATATAAATTCAATTTTTGGATTTTACAAAACGTTTTTTGTATATAAATTCGATTTTTTGGATTTTACAAAACGTTTTTTGTATATAAATTTGATTTTTGGATTTATAAAACATTTTTTTATTTATAAACACTATTTTATTATTTTTTTGATTTATAAAAACTATTTTTAAATATGTTTTTCAATTAATATTTATTAAAACTATTTTTAAATTTATATATTTATTATAACTAATTTTAAATATTTGTCAATTAATATTTATTAAAAATATTTTTAAATATGTTTTTAATTTATTGTGTCATCGGTGATCGACCGGTCTCGATCTCGCCGTGCCTCACCACGAGGTCGTAGTGGTACGGGAACCACTCGGGGGTTCGGCCCAGCCGCCTTCGAGGTCGAGCAGCAGCCACTGCCTGATTCTTCATTTCCGCCTGGTTTTGCTCCCGCTGCTGCACCCTCCCGCTGCTGCACCCTCCCGCTGCTGCACCCTCCCCGCCTCCGGTCGTTCCGAGTGATGACTGTTGCCCAGTTGGTTCAACCGCCTGGTCGTGAGCATCTTCCTATCTCACTCCGTGTCCAAAGGGACGACGTCAAACATGGTAATTAAAAGTATTTTTTTCCCTTTCATTAAAATTTGATTCATTATTAATAATTAGTTTCTTATATTAGGTTCAACCGATCCGGGAACGGGATCAGCGCATGGATCAACAATATGATGTATTCGAACCTCAGCAAGGGATATCCGACTTTCACTCACTTCCCTGCCGAGGACCAAGAGATGTGGTTTCGCCGGGCCATGTAAGTATTCTAATTTTTTAACTTATATTTTTAATCTTTAATATAAAATATCTGCAAATTGTGTTTTTTTTTCAGCAAGAGTTCACCTGAAATCCCGATCACATGAACTTTATCTGTGACGCCTTCGTCCATAAAGTTATGGACAACTATGGGAAGCAGATCTACGAGTGGAAGCAGAAGTGGCTCATCAACCAGGTTTTTTTAAATTTATTAAACAATTTTTTGAATTTATTAAACTATTTTTGGATTTATTAAACTATTTTATATTTTTTTATTAAAAGGTCCCGAAGTCGATCAAGAACACGGTCTGGGAGGAGTTGTGTGTGCATTGGGATAAGGACGAGACGAAAGCTACCTCGCGGACCAACTCCGCCAACCGCAAGAGCGATCGTATGAAGGGCATGTACAAGCACAATTTGGGTGCCCAAACTATTGCCACTCTGGGGGATCGCTTGGTAAGTTCAATCTTTTTTTTTTTTAATTATTTAAGTATTTTTATTTTATTTTTATGCATTTGTTCTAATTTCTAATGTTTGTTTAACTTTTGTTTTTTTCAAGGCGGATGAAAATGATGGCGAGCCGGTTGATGATTTCGTCCTAATGAAGACAGCGCATACCAACAAGCACACCGGGGAGATTGATGATGGTGTTGTGAGGGATGTGGTCATCCTGATCGAAACTCAGAAGGAAGACGAAGAGACCCGCCTATCTCAGCTTCAACGGACCTCGACGCCACTTCGACGGCCGACCAACTTGTCCCGGATTCGAATCAACGAAATCGTTGAATCGGTATGTTCTTTATAAAAAAGTTCAATTCATTATTTCTTTATTTTCATTTTATCATCTTTTCTATTATTTAAATTTGTTTATTTTCTATTTCAGTCGGTTCCAAAGAAGAAGGGACGTTTGGTCGGTTTGGGTCGCCGAGCCCGGTCGGTTCCTCCTTCTGCACCACAGGCCTATGTTGATCCAGAAGTGCTTATGGACCAGTTGAAGGACAAAGATGACCGCATAGCTGCGTTGGAGCAAAAGATGGCGGATCAAGAGGCGGGATGGGAGGCAACGAGGAAGCAGAACGAGCAAATGATGGAGATGATGAAGAGGATGTACCCGAACGAGCAGTTCCCGTAGTTTCTTTTTTTTAAAAAAAAAAACTCTGAATGTTTTATTTTGGTATGTACAACTTTGAATATTATCTAATATGTTTTCTATTTCAATTTTAATTTTATATTTTCGAATTTCAATTAAAATAAATAAATTCTTAATTTTAAAAAAAATTGTTTTTGGGAATATTCCGAGGAAGTGTATCCCTCGGGATATTCCAATGACAACTTCCTCGGAATATCCCGACGGATACACTTCCTTGGAATATTCCGACGGCAAAGGTTTCTCGGAATATTCCGACGGCAAAAGTTCGTCGGAATATTCTGATACCTCTTTTCTCTCAGAATGTTTCTGAGGACCGTTCCATCGGAAATATCCGAGGAGATACCGACGAACAGTCCTAGGAAATGTTTCTTCGGAATGTCCTCGGAATCTTTAATTCTCGGTATTCCCTCGGAATTTTCCGAGGAAATTCCGAGGAAATTTCACTTTCCGACGAGAAATTTCCGACGACCATTCTCGTCGGTATGTCCTCGGAATACCGTTATTCCGAGGACATACCGACGATATTTGTCGTCGGAATACCGGTGTTTTCTTGTAGTGAAAATACATCAAAAATATTTTTTTTTATTATTAAAATTTTCATTTGAGCATACTCAATCGTTGGAGATGTTCTTAGAGCATGATTAATAGGGAGTTCTTAGGGTGGGATTCTTAGCGGAATATAAGAAACCGTCTCTTAATTTTTACTAAAAAAGCTAAGAACCGGCTCTTAAATAAGATATTTAAGAGCCGGTTCTTAGCTTTTGTAGTTAAAAATTAAGAGACGGTTTCTTATATTCCCCTAAGAACCCCCCATTAATCATGCTCTAAGCCTCTAACATTTCTTCTTCTATTTTAGTATTTAATATTTATCAACATAAAGCCATCCACAATCGCAGCTCATGAGCATTAGAATATTAAAAACATACAATTAGAAACAAAAAAGAGAAGAGATACATGGAATAGTTAAGAGTATTAGACCACTTCCAACTTAAAACCTCGTGGTAAAAAATAGCCGGTTCTTAGCCAAGAGAGAAGGCAAAAAACGCTTAGCCATTAATAAAGCTGCACGTATAGGGTTTTTACCGATTCTAAACGTGATGTTTTAGACAGCGGTTCTCTTCCTTTTTCTCATTTTCATTTTTGTTTTTTGTTTTTTTTAAGAACTTCTTTTAAACCTCATGGTAAAAAAATAGATCGACTCTTCTATTATATATATATATTAAGGATCTCTTTAAACTACAGATGTAGAAAACTGTCTCTCTGATATATGATTAGTCCAATTTTTTCTTCTATTTCAGTTTTAATTATTTAATTCAGTGACGTTAAAACTACTAATATCTGTCCATCAGTTCCAGCTTTAGTACATGTGGCTCTCTAATGTTTATTTCTCGTATTATTCTACCTCATTGTTATTGTTTTCTTTCTTTTGGGTTGTTGCTTCCGGAGATATTACCATTTTCTACCGGTTTTTGTAATCAACAATGTGTTTCATTACGAAAAATTTAATAAAATTTTGAGTAAAAAAAACTACTAATATTGTTTTGTTGGATACTCTAAGCGGATATCTCACCACTGATAATGCCGATACTAGTCCCCACTCGCCACCCTAAATTTTCAGATTAATAATAAAAATCAGCAGTACAAGGCTCATTTGTAATACTTGCTTTTCGTCTCCAATCCCATGCAAACAATTGCTACGTAAACTTAAAAAATTAACATTTACTTCTCATTAGAGAGTATCATTCCCATAAAACAATAGTTTGCTCGCTTCATGCATTCAAGTATTATATGTTTGACAACAGAATATGATCTCTCATACCAAAAAAAAAAAAAAAACAGAATATGATCTCTTATATATTATTTGAAAAATATTACAACATTTTATCTATGACCTAGTAGCATTCCCATAATACAATACTTTGCTCGCTTCATCCATTCAAGTATATTTATGTTTGACAACAAAATATGATCTCTTACATATTATTTGAAAAGCATTACAACATTTTATCTATGACATGTATCATCAATAAGATGATTCATAGAATTTTTAAATAATTAAATTGGTCGACTGAAACATATATTATACTTTTCATCAAATTAACCATAAAAATTAATTATAATGTATAAAAGTATTTTTTATTCTTTCCTTAAATAAAAACTACGTAATTACCTAATGCGGCTAAGATATATGACAATAAATAGTTTTAAATAAGAAATATTTGATAACAATTTATGACTCCTCTTTTATTTTTTTTAATTTTATATTATTAAAATAAATTAAACAATTACATTTACCAAATACTAAAAATTTGGATTTTCCATATATATTATATTTGATTTTTTTTAAAATGCTATAAGTTACTAAAATCTTACAAGTCCCGCATTAAACAATTGTGATCTATGATTTAAAAACAATTATAACAAAAAGGAAATAATTATAAAAATATATGAATAGAAAATCTCATTTAATAGACCTTCCAATTAAAAATATATATATATTAAAATTAAATTATATAACATATAGAAATAATAATATTTTATTTTCCAAATTTGTATTAAACAAGTATTCAAAACTTAATATTTTAATTTAAAATTGGCATTCAATTTTTAAAAATGAATATAAATTATTAAAACTATTAAAAATCTCACAGTAAAAAAATTGTTATCAATGATTTATTATTTTAGAGAAAAATATAAATGGCCATAAAATCATATAAGTATAAAACCTCATTTAATTGATAGCAATATTAGAATATACTATATATCTATGTTAATATCATCTAAATTTAATTATATACCATATAAAATATATAAAAATGATTGTTTAGATTATCTACTATAAAATGATTGTAAATAAATAAGAGTAACTATTTTATTGCATGTGTTTATGCCAATTTAATTATATACGTAATAGTTATAATATTTTGTTTATTATTTTATTATTTTTCATAATATGTAAAAGAACACAAAATAAGTAATGATGCATAAAAATAATTTGTATACACAATACTCATCCCGCGTGAGGCGCATATCTTAACCTAATATGTGATTAAAATAGAAACTTAAACCTATAAACAAGCAGAACATGTATAAGCCCTTTTAAAAAAAAAAGCAGAACATGTATACATAAAAAAGTTGGCAGTGAGGGTCTTAGATTTTTCTTTGTACAACAGCTAATTTTCCATTGGTTAACCAAAAAAATAGTTATCTAAATGTAGTGATATATAGATTTTAACAAATCAAATGTTATTGTCTTTTAATGTGAGCTGTTACAGTAGCTATATCAAATGATATCATGATTTTTTTGGAGGATGTAACATGAGTTACCATCTGCTTATATTGATGAGTTATAAATCTGACTCATCTTTAACTCAAATGTTACCAATTATGTACAAAAAGATATATAATACTCCTAGTAAATACTATGTACAGTACACTCTAATAACTATACTCTTTCTGTTCTATAATATTAGATTTTAGAAATATTATTAATAGTTTTAATTTAAAATAGAATAACAAATCATAAATGATGCAGTAAAATATTATTTGTCAACTAGTTTTCATTAAAGTTAAAATAGCTTAAAAATATCAAAACATCTTATACTCCCTCTATTTCAAAAAGATCTATATTTTACAAAAAAAATTGTTTCAACGAGATATATGTTTTACATTTTCAATGCATAAGTTAATTGCAAATTGTAAACTTCAAAAAACATAATGGTATTTATAAAGATTTTATTGGTTAATAAAAGCTGTTGGGAATACTTGATAACAGAAAATAATGCATTGGTAACTAAAATATTTATATGTTTTATTAATAAGTGCGAAAAACTTAAAACATATATCTTTTTAAAACGGAAGAAGTATTATTTTGGAACATCAAATCTTTTCCAAAACAACTTGTATTATAGAATGGCGGACATATTAAATTTTTGTTATATGACTTTTCAGACATTCCTTAAAATTTGAATGAATCAGGCGTCCTGAATATCAGATAACTACAAAAACATTATTAGTACTTGTGTAGTGTTTTAGGTAATTTTGACTTACATAGCTGTTATTTATACAAATGATAAATTTTTTTTTTCTTTGAGCAACATACAAATGATAAGCGTCAAATGATAAGCGTAGCGAAAAAGATAAACTGATTAAAAAACAATTTATACAGTAAACCCTTTCGCAAATGTATATACCACATACCAAATGATTAGAGAACATAATGTTGAGAAGATTTATTTGAAATCTTGTGTATACAGTCGTGATGCGTGTGTCTGTTCTATAATGAAAGGTCGCATTTTTCTCTTTTCTTCGTACTGCTATTGTTCGGAGCATGCTGACGTCACGAATCATGTATTTTTACATGGCCCACTTAAAGTTTTGTTTGCCATATGTGTGAAGTTGTATGCGTCAATACTAATGTCGGAAACTCGATAGGTGTGTGTATCTTCGGATATAGGGTCGAATGAATTGTGAAATAATCGAAGATTAATAGATGATTAATCGAAAATTAGTAATGTGTGTTATTAATATATAAAATTATATGTATAATCAGTGCGGGTCCGGATATAAATGGCGTCTAAAGCGCACTCAAAAAATGTTGCCCTCATATATAATTATTTAATATTTAAAATATGTAATAAAAAATCAAAATGTTATTAAAAACTATCTGTTTCCAAAGAAAAAAAACATCAGTAACACAAAGAGTTTTATGTCTTATGTTTGTTTGTATTTCAAAAATTTCCAGAAATAATAGAACTTACGAAAAGAAAAGAAAAGAAAAGAAAAAAAAACAAAACTTACACATGTAGCAGAGAAAATAAATTTAAGAAGGAGAAGTTTTCTTGCGTGAAACAACGAGAATAGTATTATACTAGGTTAAAATCTGCGCCTTGCGCGCAATCAATATTATATATATAAATTATTTTATGTATTAAATATTTTCACATATTATGAAATAATAAATATATATTAAATAATTTAAAATCAGTAGCTATTAAATATATAATTAAATTGGTGCGAACATATAAATCAATTTTATTAATCCAAAATATATATTTTTTATATTTGATAGGATGTGTTATTAAATTTAAATGATACTAACATAGATAATATATTTTAGTATATTTTTAATATTAATGTCTATTAAATGATGATTTCTACTCATATAGTTTTTTTGATCATTTGTATCTTTTATAGAAAAAATTAAATTACTCATAACAAAATTTTCATTGTGGGATTAATAGTTTTATTAATTTATAATTTAAAAAAAATAAGTTGTCAATGATCGTTCAAAACTAATTGTTCAAAGTAAATTTTGAAACTAAAATATTATATTTTATATGGTTTATAGTTTAATTTAAAACGATATATATATTAATCTTAATAATTAATTAAATTAGACTTTTTACTTATATAATTTTTGTAATCATTTGTAGTTTGTCATAACAAAAATTTTAAACCTTGGATCATAAAATTTGAATGTGAGACTTTTAACAATTTTAGTAATTTATAGCTGTTTGTAAGAATTCAAAATATAACATATACATAAAAATTCAAATTTTTATTATATGGTTATTGTGGCTGTTCAATTTATTTAATAGTTTAAAATTAAACAAATATGATAGAAGATACACTATTTTTTTATCAAATCTTTATTATTCAAAATCATTAATTGTCATATATACTTTAGCCACATTAGGCAATTCAGTAAATTTTATTTAAGGAAATAATAAAGTACATTAATGATGAATTTATTGTTAGTTTAATAAAAAGCTTATTATATAATTAGATGGACCAACATATTTTTCTAATGATTGTAAGAATCATTCTAGTGATGACATGTGGCTAAAAAAAAGTTGCAATGCTTCTCAAATACTTCCTCCGTTTCATAATACTTGATGTTTTGTAATAGTACACAAAGATTAATAAAATTACATTTTCCTAGAAAAATATTTTAAAGATATAATTTTAAAATCAGTTAACCAATTATAAAAAAAGACTGTAAAATCTAATTGGTTGAACAATTTTCAATAAAGTTAAAATTAACCTTAAAATCTCAAAACTTCCTTAAAATCTCAAAATTTCATTTAAATTGAAAAAAACGAACTTTCTAAAACATCATCTATATTGAAACGGAGGGAGTAATATACAGGGGATAGACTTCAAGATACTAGAGTAAAGGCATCAATCAAAGATAGAGAAAAAAAAAGAAAACAAAGATAAAAAAAAGATAATATAACAGAACAAAGGAAATAATCAGGTTTGGATTAACTAATTTGTTTTATAATACATAAAAAGGAAGCTAAACTTCCTAGATAGTTGAGGACGTGTTTAGCTAAGATCGGATATTCTTACGGATTATCAATATGAAAAACGAAAAATAAAAAATAAAGGTGACAATCGAACCTGGCTTCCCAAGTAAAAAATGCATGCGTACGAACCACTAAACCAAAGCATTCAGTTCGATTGTGGCGCCCCAAATAATACATAAACCATGGCGCCCAAAGCCCTTACTTTACGGGTCGGGTGAAAGGACCCGACCCATTTTTTCGTAACATCAGTACGAGTCTGGCTCGACTTCCTCGATCAGATTTGGGCCGTTTTCATATTTTTTCTTACTTAGAATTATTTCAGAGTGTTAGTTTTTTTTCAGATAGTCAAGTAAAGCATAATACGATTTGAATAGATAATCTGAGGTTCGAGTTAACAAGTCAGTTTGCTAAAGGCTATTACATGTTAATCTCGTCCTATATTTACCCAAACCCACCATCCTTCCTTCCTGCCCTTGTCTCGCTGCTCGTTATGTCTTTACCCTTTCGGTATGGTCCCGACTGCATCCAAACAAGGAGAGGCAACAAAGATGCTTAGTGAGAGCGGTCATTCCGCCCCACTCAGCCAAGTAAAGCAATCGAGTCAATCAGTCAATAAACGGACATGCTTATCATCAGTCAATTACTTAGCCGACCCAATCGCCTAGTTAAAGCCATCGATTCGGGCCAAGCCCTAGTGCTAATACGCTCTAGCGCATGATCTGATCCAGATGCGCCGATGGAAGGAACCGCTGTTCGACCAAGCCGAACTTAGCAGATAATTCGAATTAGACAAGCAATCAGTACATAGAACATTCCTATCAATCGACTACGATTCAAGACGATAGTTACGGTCACGACTCACCTTTGTCTTTGTGAGTCGGTTTGTTCTATTTGATTCGGTCTTTTCTGCACTTCTTGGCGGTTTTAGTCGGATCTTCGAACGCTCGCATACCGGATTCACCCTATAGACGATCGTTTCGACTCGGACTTGATCAATCCAAACAAATATCGAAAGTTCTCTTAATCGACTTTTCTCTCGGTTCTTTCCTCCATTTTCGACAGAAAAATGGTGGAATAAGACAAAGGAGACGATTAAAATGGGCAGTTTAGCGGTTTAGGCCCGAAACCGCCAAGTTAACCATTCCCGCTTATTTCACACGCGGATCTTAATCCATAACCGCCACCCCGCTCCAAAGCGCCTACGAAGTTTTTCCCTTTTTCGAACTTTAATCGTTCCCGCCAGCTTTTACTTTAGACAAAACTCGAGCTAGAGCTGACTGATCCAGCCGACAACTCTAATCGCTTTGTCCGAACCAGACTGATACTACTAAATCAGCTCATCACAGCTTTATTGCATTTTAACCGCTGTTCGATTGACACCGCCGTTTAAATAATTAGTTCAACCGCTTGTCCGAATCCAACAACACTTGTCCGATCCGACCATCGCTGTCCAACATTCCGCTTTGTCGGATTTTCATCGAAGTTGTCCGAACATCTCGAAGTTTCAACAAACCGAACGGCTGTCTAATAACCGAGCGTAAGACCGACCGATGGAGCTTTGTTTGGCTCAAAACAGATCCGTTCCTAGCTTTAATCGGGTACATGGTTCCGCTCTAGTCGCTACTAATCAGGCACCAATCCAAGTTCTCCCATCCACCCACGGAAAGTCCTTCAAACTCGATCAGCTTTTTCTAGCATCATCCAATCCATTCAAGACGTTTCAGTCATAGCCAGTCCTCGGATCATCCTAACATCGATCTTCGAACACGGTCGCTACAAGTTCTCCCCACTTGGCTCGACTCATCCTCGAAGTCTTTCTTCCTGAATCTTCCGTGAGTTTGTCAAACCACTTTGAAACTCAGCTTTCATTCTCGTGATCCGCTCCCAAGTCGCTTTTCCTCTCCATCGCAGTCCCAAACGACTTGGATCATTTTGATATTCTTTCTGCCTTCCGGTTTGGTTTTTCTACCAATGATCCGGACTGGTCGTCCCTCCACAGTAAGGTTCTCTCTCAAATCAGATGGTGGTTCAGGAACCACATTGTCTTGATTCCTTATGCATTTTCGCAGCAAAGATACATGGAACACGTTATGGAACTGAGCCATCGAAGAGGGCAGTTCCAGTTTGTAGGCTACCTTTCCAATCCTTTCCAGGATCTTGTACGGTCCCATGTATCTTGGACTTAGCTTAGCATTCTTTGAGGATCGGTCATTTCCTTTGTAGGTGACGGTTTTGAGATATACCATGTCTCTTACTTCGAACTCAAGGTCTTTTCTCGCTGTCTGCGATAACTCGTCTCGTCGCCCGAGACTCTTTCATCTTCAGTTTCAAGACTCAGATTCTTTCAGTTGTCTATTCCAAAAATCTTACAAATATGCAAGGCCCCCACTTGGGTCCAGCATAGCGGTGTCCTACACGGACGTCCGTACAATGCCTCGTAAGGCGACATTCCAATGCTTGCATGATAGTTGTTGTTGTAAGAAAATTCAGCCAGATGCAAGTACTGATCCTATTTGTCTCCCCAATCCAGAACACAAGATCGCAGTAAGTCTTCAAGTGTTCGGATTGTCCTCTCTGATTGTCCATCTGTTTGCGGATGATATGCTATACTCATATGGACCTTGGTCCCCATCGACTTCTGCGTAGCTCTCCAGAAGGCCGAATAAAACTTGGAGTCTCGGTCGACACTATGCTTACCGAACTCCATGAAGTCCGACGACTGTTCCACGCATAACTTGGCTAGCACCGCTGCATTGTCTGCTTTGTTGATAGCCAAGAAGTGTATGGACTTGGTCAATCTGTCCACTATAACCCAGATAGCGTCCTTGCCGTTCCTAATGGGCAAGCCGGTCACGAAGTCCATCGTGATCTTATCCCAAGGCCATTCTGGGATGGGTAAACTCTGAAGTAGTCCACTCGAACTTGATTTTCTGCCTTAACCATTTGGCAGATTGGGCACCCAGCTACCCATTTTGCAACATCACGCTTCATTCCAACCCAATGATAGTATCTCTTCAAGTCTCGGTACATCTTATTGGCTCCTGGATGTATTGAAAACTTTGACTGATGTGCCTCCTTTAGGATCTCATCCCGCAATCCTTTGTCGTTAGGAACACACACTCGCCATTAACCGAATCGCCCCATTGTTTGAAGTCCGATACTGCCTTCTCGCTCTGGAAACTTTGATCAGATCTTCATCCTTTTCCGTGCAAGGCTTAACTCGAAAACAAATCCGCTGATCCGCTGCACCAAGACCCAACGGTTCCAATTCGTCACAAGGCAGCTAATCGTAAGGTTCCAACCATGTGAACCAGTTCCTCCATGTCTTTCTCAAGCCAAAGCTACTCTTCCGCTCAAGGCATCCGCGACCAGATTCGCCTTTCCGGATGGTAGGCAATATCCAAGTCGTAATCGCAGCCAGTTCCATCCAACTGCCTAAGGTTCAGCTCGGTTGAGTAAAGATATATTTCAAGCTCTTATGGTCCGTGAAGACTTGGACATTAGCACCATAGAGATATGACCGCCATATCTTCAGCACAAACACGACAGCAGCCATCTCTAAGTCGTGTGTTGGATAGTTCCCTTCGTGTTTCATTAGCTGTCTAGACGCATACGCGACCACTTTGCCTTGCTGCATCAATACGCACCCAAATCCAACTTTGGATGCATCTGTACACCACGTATGGCTCGTTGTCCATTGGAAGAGCCAATACCGAGTAGTCGCCAACATCATCTTGAGTTTGCTGAAACTCACAGCACATCCTTCTTCGCCTACACAAATCAACATCTTTCCCGGTCAACTTTGTCAATGGTTGAGCCATGCTGGCAAATCCCTTAACAAACCGTCGATAGTAACCATCCAGTCCGAGAAAACTCCTGATCTCAGTTGCATTCCTTGGTCTGGGCCAGTCCGCAATGGCCTTGATCTTCTCTAGGTCCACGGACACTCCCTTGTCCGAGACCACGTGACCCAAGAAACCAATTTCTCTTTGCCAAAAACTGCATTTACTGAGCTTGGCGAACAACTTATGTTCCCTTAGCTTGTCTAAAACCTTTCTCAGATGGTCCTTGTGCTCTTCCTGATTCTTTGAGTAGATCAAGATGTCGTTTATGAAGACTATAACAAATTCATCCAGGTAATCTCTGAAAACGTTATTCATCATCTTCATAAAGGCTGCAGGGGCGTTGGTCAATCCGAAAGACATGACCACAAACTCGTAGTGGCCATATCTCGATCTGAAGGCTGTCTTACGGACATCCTCTTCAGCAATCGGAATCTGATGGTATCCCGAAGCTAAATCAATCTTGGAGAAACAAGTAGCACCTCGGAGTTGGTCCAATAACTCGTCTATCCTTGGAAGAGGGTACATGTTCTTCACTGTGGACCCCAGCAATTCAGAGTCAATGCATAGCCTGAAGCTACCATCTTTCTTCTTCATCAACGAACCGGGTGCCAAGGTGAACTGCTGCAAGACAAACCCTTTCTCCATCAGTTCATCTAATCGCTTAAGTTCTCATTTCAGCCGAGCCATCCGTACGGAGCTTTGAGATTGGCTTTGTGCCCGCTCAAGCTCAATAGTGAAAGGGGTCTGGTGGTAATCCTATCAAGGATTCGAACACGTCATCATACTCCTTTACAATCAGAATCCCTTCCAACTCAGTATCAGGTCCGACTTCCACAGTTGTGATTGAAGCCAGATAAGCCTCACATCCTTTTTCCAGCATTCTTTCTGCTTGAAGTGCTGAAATGATCAGACTCCTATTGGTCGGTCTGACCCCTTGATAGAAAAGCTTCCCATTGCCTATCTCAAACTGAACTCAACCACGATGATAATCAAGATGTGCCTTGTATTTACTCAGCCAATCCATTCCAAGGATCACATCGTATGATTTCACTGGCAAACGACCAAGTCGGCTGGCATGTTCACTCCTCCGATCATCACGTAGATGTTTCGATTTTCCTCGGCGTACATGATCTGCCCACCAGCTGCCCGAACCACTCTTACTTCTTCTTCTGGTTCTTTCTGGAATTCCCCAATTCCAATCATCTCGGGTTGCACAAAGCAGTGAGATGCACATGAATCAAACAGAACATGGGTTGCCACTCCACCCATGACTAAGGTCCCTACATATTCACTCGGAACACTAAGGACGCATTTCTACAAGCAAGCAATTTCACACAGAAATTCTTAAGGCAAAGGTGAGAGATAGGATGACTCACCGGTGATCGGACGAGACGCTTGGGTCCATTGACTCATCACCGACAGGTACACCGGCATGATGGCCTGCCTTTGCCGCCGGTGAGGCTCATCATTCGACGCTTCCAGCAGATTGCATCCTTCGGACACCGATTCTTGTAGTGCCCCGCTTCGCCAGAGTTGTAGCACACACGCTCCCAGCCTTTGTTATGGCTCTTCGCCTTAGATCTTCCTCGGCAATCACGCGACCTTGTGATCCATACTTCCGCAACGGTGACAAGCTCCCGTAAGAGCACGACGCATACCGAGTGCATCTTCCCGCGAAGTAACACGATCGCGACCTATTGCATTCGCTTGCAAAGAGCCAGCCTTCACCGGCTTTTGATTCTTTCCCCGCATGCTTACCAGATGGACATGCCCACCGCCAAACACCTTGGCTTCCTCACTGATTCTAGCTTCCTGTTCTCGGCCTTTTCCACCGCCGCAACAAGATCATAGTTCCGATTTTACAACGCTGCTCGAGATCAACCCCGAGTCCGCGCAAGAATTTGCGGACCAAGGAGATTTCGACTCGCCTCACGCCCAGTATACTTCTTGAGGCTGTTGAATTCGCTTCATACTCCCTTATAGTCATAGTTCCTGCTCCACCGAGAAAAGCTCCTTCGGCTGGTCAAATGCTTCCGCGGAAAATACTTCCCACGAATTCGGTCTTAAAGTTGGCCCACGCAATGCTCGCACCAACCGAAGCCGCTACACCTCGCCACCGAGGTGCGATCACCGCCCAAGTAGTGGACAAAAATGTCCTTCTTGTAAGCAAGAGGACAACGAACGACTTAAAGTTCCGCCTCTATCCCGCCAATCCATCGATTCGCTTCCTTTGGTTTGGAACCACCAAAAGAACTTTGTTCCCGCCGTGATGTGGTCCATAACCTTGAGGTAAGACGGATTCCTAACAACGTGTGCCTCTTCTCCATCAGCGCCACGCTCTCCACTTCCTCCGCAACAGTGGAGCCACCGGAGGTGCCGCCGAAGCAATCTTGCCAAGACTTGCGCCAAAATAGCCAAAACGGCTTCCAATCCCACCGAGCAGCATCAGCTCCAAAGAAGACCACCGTGAGCATTGTTCAAATTCGCTGCATTCGAGCAGCATTCGAGCCTCTTCCATACCAGCTTCATTCTGGCCGTTGCTGTTCGAGACCTCAGCGGTCTCATTCACACTCCTTCTTGTGTTACGGTTACTTTTGCCATCCTAACTAGATCACGTGCAAGTTAGTCAAAACTAACTTGGGATTAGGACTCGAACACGAATTTATCACAGACGCCAGGCTTGGAAGGATGGTTTGCCCCAATAACCCACTATACTTAGATTGTCCTAGAACTCGACTCGGCCTCGATACCACTCTGAAAGGACCTGACCCATTTTTTCAGAATATCAAGATTTAGTCCGCTCGACTTCCTCGACGACTTGGGCCGCTTTCATATTTTTCCTTACTTAGAATTATTTCGAATGTTAGTTCTTTTTCAAACAATCAAGTAAAGCATAATACGATTTGAATAAATAATCGAGGTTCGAGTTAACAAGTCAGTTTGCTATAGGCTATTACATGTTAATCTCGCCCTATATCTACCCAAACCCACCATCCTTCCTTCCCGCCATTGTCTCGCTCGCTATGTCTTTACCCTTTCGGTCTGGTCCCGACCTGCATCCAAACAAGGAGGCATAAACAATATGCTTAGTGAGAGCGGTCATTCCGCCCCACTCACCAAGTAAAGCAATCGAAGTCAATCAGTCAATAAACGGACATGCCATCGGGCCACACAAATAATCTAATCGTTCCAAGCCAAAGCGCCAACAGATTCAGTCAAGCCCTAGCATGCCAATACGGCTCTAGCGCATGATCTGATCCAGATCGTCGATGGAAGGAACCGATCGCTCGACCAAGCCGTAACTTAGCAGATAATTCAATTAGACAAGCAATCAGTACATAGAACATTCCTATCAATCGACTCACGATTCAAGACGATAGTTACGGTCACGCACTCACCTTTGTCTTAGAGTCGGTTTGTTCTATTTGATTCGGTCTTTTCTGGCACTTCTTGAGCGGTTTTAGTCGGATCTTCGAACTTTCAGACAGTCAGATTCACCCTACAGATGATCGTTCTTGACTCGGACTTGATCAATCCAGCCAAATATCGAAAGTTCTCTCTTAATCGGACTTTTCTCTCTGGTTCTTTCCTCCGTTTTCGTGTTACAGAAAAATGGTGGAATAAGACAAAGGAGACGATTAAAATGGGCAGTTGGGCGGTTTAGGCCCGAGAAACTGCCAAGTTAACCATTCCCGCTTATTTCACACGCGGCTCTTAATCCATAACCGCCACCCCGCGCTCCAAAGCGTTCCAGCGAAGTTTTTCCTTTTTCGACTTTAATCGTTTCCCGCCAGCTTTACTTAGACAAAACTCGAAGCTAGAGCTGATCGATCCAGCCGACAACTCTAACCGCTTTGTCCGAATCAGACTGATACTACTAAATCAGCTCATCACAGCTTAGCCGACAGTCTTAACCGTCTTGTATGATTTCCGACAATCACTGTCTAGCCGACCAGTTCAACCGTCTTGTCCGAATCCAACAACACTTGTCCGGATCCGACCATCGCTGTCCGAACATTCCGCATTGTCTGGATTTTCATCGAAGTTGTCCAACATCCCGAAGTTTCAACAAACCGAACGGCCTGTCCAATAACCCGAAGCGTAAGACCGACCGATGGAGCTTTGTTTGGCTCAAAACAGATCCGTTCCTAGCTTTAATCGGTACATGGTTCCGCTCTAGCCGCTACTAATCAGCGCCGATCCAAGTTCTCCCATCCACCCACGGAAAGTCCTTCAACTCGATCAGCTCTTTCTAGCATCATCCAATCCATTCGATGCGTTCTCACAGTTCGGCCAGTCAGTCCTCAGATCATCCTAACATCGATCTTCGGAACACGGTCGCTACACCGGGCCTGTGTATAACTATCGAGGTTTTAATTACCATGGTCCAGCGGTTTAGTGTGTTGCTATAATATGTCGTGGGTTTGAGTTGGATAAAGCGTTGTTTTGCTATTTTTTAATGAAAGCAAAATTATTGGAATGCCTTCATCTTCTTGTCGAACCAGAAACCCTAATTTTTCCATTTCACTTCCATTCTAGCGGTTCTTAATCGTTTTTATTGATTCTTAACACAATTCTTATAGTTTTTTCAGAGAAACATATATTATAAGCATACAGTTTAGAAAATGAGTTTTCTTGCTAAAATTCCTCGTTTTTGAGCGAATTGGAGCAAATCGCCGCAGCTTTTCACTGAATAGTATTTAAGAAGCATTTAACAGGTTCGGCATCCGATTTTTGAACAGAGACATCAACAATAACTTTTGATATATTTTTTTGATGGAATAATCGAATTTAATATTTGGATTGTACTAGTTTTAATTAACTGAAATTATTAAATGATCAGTTTAATGAGATTCCGACTTAAAACCAATTGACGGTAAGTTGAGTTGCCAAGTTTCTTATATAATACTTAAGTCCCTTACATATTTTCGATGGTGTGTATAACCATTGATCTCGCATAATCCATAATATCCCTCCGAGGCAATGCTCTTTTTTTCTAGCTATCTCGAAGAATATGAGCCTTCCTTAGGCCATCAATTCGTGGGATGATCTGACCACTTTTCGGACCGGATTTTTTTGGTGAGGATGTGAGTCCGCTTTGATACCATGATAAGTTTACTGGAGTTCCAACTTAAAACTAATTGGTAGTAGGTGATTGATCCAAATCACTTATATATATATACTTAAGTCCATTTTCATATTTCCGATGCGAGATCTTCTCTCCAACATTAATATTTTTCATATTATAAAAATCAAATTCAAAATTTTTCTTTCAAAAATGTATTGTACTCTTGTTCTCTCAAACAACATATTACAAAACTGAAGAACTTTTGCAATTACTCCAGCTCCATTTAATAGATAAACATGTTACATTCAGCATCTACTTATATTTCAACTATATACTTTTTTTTGTCAACTATTTCAACTATATACAATTTTATTTTTTTAACATATACACATTATTCTTAGGAATTTGAAAAATACGGTAGATTGATATTTATGGGAAGCAAATGTAACATAGGCTTCGACATATGAATGATCGAGTTTACGTGTAACCTAGCATATGATCAATCATTTCAACCTAGCTCAAACCCTAAATTATAGGTTACATTGATACAAATCATTTGCATATGTAATCCTTCGCCCGTTTTGCATCTTATAGTTTTTAACACAAACAGTGTTGATATATATCCCATAAAGCATACTATATATTAAAAACAATACGCGCAAACACGTACGATTATAAACAATATATTTACATACTCTTATTGTTTTTTTTAACTCATACTTTTATATACATTTTAAAATAAACGAACTAAATAATTGAGATGCAAAACTATACAAATAGACAAATCTCGTGACACTTGGTTGTATTGTAGTTGAATATTTTTCTTGTGGACGTTGAAGACGGAGGAAAAGTTGAGCGGGCTCTCCGGAATTTTATCCTTTAGTATTAATGCTTCTAAAGAGCTGTCCACCAACAATTCTATTCTCTTTTATTTTTAACCAAAACCGTTTAATGTCGGCCAATACATGTATTAATTTCATACTGCATGTAAAAGTTAACCAAGAAAGCGACTTTATTCTACAAGCTTACAAGTAGTTTGTCAGTTTATTAATTATTTATAATCTATTTTTTCCTTTTAATAATTTATGGTGTACGTACAATCATTTTTGAGAGAATGATATATGTCTATGTGCATCATCTAGTCCCTTGTATACTATTTATAATATATCAATATGTGTGTGTTTCATACGATTTTTATAGTTTTTCAGAGAAACATATATTATAAGCATACAGCTTTAAAATGAGTTTTCTTGCTAAAATTCCTCGCTTTTGAGCTTAATTGGAGCAAATCGCCGCAGCCTTTTCATCAATAGTATTTAAGAAGCATTTAATGTGTTCGCATCCGATTTTGAACAGACATCAACAATAACTTTTGATATATTTTTTGATGGAATAATCGAATTTAATATTTGATTGTACTAGTTTTAATTAACTGAAATTATTAAATGATCAGTTTAATGAGATTCGACTTAAAACCAATCGACGGTAAGTCGAGTTGCCAAGTTTCTTATATAATACTTAAGTCCCTTACATATTTTCGATGGTGTGTATAACCATTGATCTCAAGATAATCCATAATATCCCTCCGAGGCAATGCTCTTTTTCTAGCTATCTCAAGAATATGAGCCTTCCTTAGCCATCAATTCGTGGATGATCGACCACTTTTCGGACCGGATTTTTTGGTGAGGATGTGAGTCCGCTTTGATACCATGATAAGTTCTTGGAGTTCCAACTTAAAACTAATTGGTAGTAGGTGATTGATCCAAATCACTTATATATATATACTTAAGTCCATTTTCATATTTCGATCGCGAGATCTTCTCTCCAACATTAATATTTTTCATATTATAAAAATCAAATTCAAAATTTTTCTTTCAAAAATGTATTGTACTCTTGTTCTCTCAAACAACATATTACAAAACTGAAGAACTTTTGCAATTACTCCAGCTCCATTTAATAGATAAACATGTTACATTCAGCATCTACTTATATTTCAACTATATACTTTTTTTGTCAACTATTTCAACTATATACAATTTTATTTTTAACATATACACATTATTCTTAGGAATTTGAAAAATACGGTAGATTGATATTTATGGGAAGCAAATGTAACATAGGCTTCGACATATGAATGATCGAGTTTACGTGTAACCTAGCATATGATCAATCATTTCAACCTAGCTCAAACCCTAAATTATAGGTTACATTGATACAAATCATTTGCATATGTAATCCTTCGCCCGTTTTGCATCTTATAGTTTTTAACACAAACAGTGTTGATATATATCCCATAAAGCATACTATATATTAAAAACAATACGCGCAAACACGTACGATTATAAACAATATATTTACATACTCTTATTGTTTTTTTTAACTCATACTTTTATATACATTTTAAAATAAACGAACTAAATAATTGAGATGCAAAACTATACAAATAGACAAATCTCGTGACACTTGGTTGTATTGTAGTTGAATATTTTTCTTGTGGACGTTGAAGACGGAGGAAAAGTTGAGCGGGCTCTCCGGAATTTTATCCTTTAGTATTAATGCTTCTAAAGAGCTGTCCACCAACAATTCTATTCTCTTTTATTTTTAACCAAAACCGTTTAATGTCGGCCAATACATGTATTAATTTCATACTGCATGTAAAAGTTAACCAAGAAAGCGACTTTATTCTACAAGCTTACAAGTAGTTTGTCAGTTTATTAATTATTTATAATCTATTTTTTCCTTTTAATAATTTATGGTGTACGTACAATCATTTTTGAGAGAATGATATATGTCTATGTGCATCATCTAGTCCCTTGTATACTATTTATAATATATCAATATGTGTGTGTTTCATACGATTTTTATAGTTTTTTTTTTACGTATATGCTTTTTATAGTTTTTATGTGATTTATAGGAAGAACGAATATCTGAAAAATACCATATTATGGTATTTCGTGTGAAACATCACAGTTGATATATGAAAATAATATAATTCAAGATTCGTACATACATACAAACCTAGAAAGTACCGTTTATCCGATAATATTTTTACGTTTGCAACTCAAATTGGTAGTGTAAAAAAATTGGCAGTGTAAAAAAGAGGTAGTGCTGTTCATGGCTTTTAAATTAACAACAACAATATGCGACGATAGTGGCAATTGAGTTATTAAAGAAAAAAATAGTAGTGCTACAAAAAAATAGTATTATGATTTTCTCTTTCTGTCATGAATATAATCCATTAATCAATTGTTTGCACGAATCAAACATTACGGATTTTCTTTCGAATACAGTTATCAATCACTCACCAATTATATTATATATGCATGAACGTAACGTAGCTGAAAGTACTAAGTATTTTATTAATGAAACAAAACTCGAAAGGTCGAAGCCATTATATTAACAAACCTAAAAAAAGGTCGAAGCCAACTATTCAAAAGTTGTTTAGTTATTTGATTAGAAGTTATATAAAAAGAGAAAATTAACAAAATTTGAAAGCGTGAGTCTATTATTTCGTCTCTATGTGTCACATGTATCACTCTCTCTCACGGGTTGGGGTTAAAATCTTTTTTTTTTCTACAAAAAAAATTGCGATGGCTTGTGGTTCAGCCTATTGCCACGTGGAGACTTCAGTTCCACGCGCCCTACGCTCTCTCTTAGTGGTTCTTTTCCTTATTGTTAGTGCCTTAAAATTGTGACACGTGTTTCCGAATCTGGATGCCGCAAACTGTTAGAGATTCGTAGTAACATCAAGCTTTTTTTTTTTTGACGAAGTAACATCAAGCTTTTTGTGTGTACATTTATGTCTCTACGACAGCACGCAATAAAATAACATTATACTATAGCCCGGTTTCGACCATTTGTATGTATATTGGGTCTTGCATATGGGTTTATGATGATTTGTGTTTATTGGCAACTATTGATAAGTTTTATGTGGATGGTAACTAAACAATGACTAACATTATCCTTTGCTTAAGCATTCTTTTTGATAAAAAAAATGCTTAATTGTATTTAACTTTTAAAAAATTATCTGACATTTTGACAATGCTCGTCAAGAATAATGGTTTACATATGCTAAATGGTATTGAGATCCGTTGCATAAGACTCCATAATTCCACTGTGTCACAGCTTACAACATATTTAACTCACAATGTATATAGTAACATCGGCAGGCTGGCATCAAGCAATTAACCAAGGTGGCCATAAAGAAACTAGCTAGGTAAATAATCGAAATCTAAAGAGATCAGGTCATGGGCCCTGGGGCAAATTTTTTTTTTTAATTTCCAAACTATTATTATTTTTTTTTTTAAATATGATAGATATATGTTTTTTTTTTAAATACCAGAAGTATTTTTAAAAAATAAATCTATGGAAATAAAAAATACTTTCATATAAAAAAAAATTGGGCCCATTTTCTTATTTTTAATAGAAAATACATGTTTTTTTTAAAAAAATCGGATCTTTATCTATTAAAAAATAGGGAGACAACGGACTGGGCCCGGGGCGGTCGCACAGCTCGCCTCCTATCTAAGCCGGCCCTGCAGTTATGTTTTAGTTGTATTTGAGCTACCCAATGTTGTGAACTAAAATAGAATATTGGTCGCATATAGATTATATATAGAACGAGTGTCTTTCTTACTAGATGCATGATAACTCAAACGTCATCGACCTAAAATAGTTACGAGAAATGATAATTCAGAGACAGATATGATACGACATTAAATAAAATCGGTAGATGGTTGATCCGCCACGTGCCCACAGATGCGTATGTTGCAAGAACTCACGGGTTTGTGCATGTTGCCCACAGATGCGTCACGGGTTGGTGGGTTTTTGGGTTTTTGGGTTAATGATCTATTCATAACGTTGAGATTTGATTTGATGCGTATTAATTATTTCACTGTGATTTGGACGGCTTGACGACATTGTCCACGTTCGGTATAGCAATGGATGAAACAAAAAGGCTCTTGTCTGCTTCGTGGACACTATTTTTTCTTAATCAAAATGTTGACATACTTTATACATTCTAATTAACGTACTACGTGCTATTTGATCTTGATTTCCTGCTGCAAATAGATTCCATCTCTTAGGTTTGACCTAAGTTCATAATTAATCTATATATAATTTATATAGGTACATTATCATGTATGCGGTTAAAATATATACACAAAATATGTGTATGAAAATCAATATAAAACTATGCAGGCTCGTATGCAGAGATGGTCATATAATATATGGAAGTTTATATGCGCACTGATATAAAACACTAAAACAGGGCTTATAGTGTGTTCTTCTTAAGCCAATTTGGATAAACTGCTGATCAATTTAAATTTAGGTAATGGGCTGTATTTGCCCAATCTATCAGGACATTGGGTTTCTTAAGTGCCTGTAAGATTTGCATCTTGGCTGTACCAAATAAAATGTCTAGTTCCATTTAGGAATATTGTATATGCTTCATTCTTTTCTTTTTTCTGATGAAAAACGATTTGTGTTTTTTGAAATATCCTAACACCTGTTAATTTCCTTCATATGTTAAAAATCCTCCAACTTTCTAGAAAGGATATTGAAATCAAACTTGTAATCGTAACTCAACGAGCACAAACTCAAGAACTCAAATCTCTTTATTAATCACTCAAAGCTTTAGAAAAGTAATCTAAAAAAACTAAAGCTCTCGACTCATCAGTGATACTACATCATAGTATCTCCTTATATATTGATTCTAATTTCCTAAACTCATTAGGAAACATATAAGTAACTTTTCCTAAACTCATTAGGATAGCTTGTAGCCTAAGTTAATTTCAAGCTTAAGTCAACATTCTCCTCCATAAGCTTGAAATTTCCATTCTTCATATCTTGAACTCCAATGAGATCTCTCATCTCCTTGAACTTGATTCTCCCAAGTGATTTAGTAAAAATGTCTGCCTTCTGTTCCTTACCGGTGACAAACTCAACATCCACGAGGCCTTCTTCAACACATTCTCTAATAAAATGATACCTCTTATGTATGTGCTTACTTCTTCCATGAAACACCGGGTTTTTGGTAAGAGCAATGGCAGATTTATTGTCTATCCGAATCACTGCCTTGCTTGTATCCTTATCTGTTATTTCTTCCAGCAACTCCTGAAGCCATAACGCTTGCTTTGCAGTTTCCGTTGCAGCCATAAACTCAGCCTCGCATGAAGATAGTGCGACCGTGTCCTGTTTTTGTGAGCACCAAGTAACAGGGCATTCATTGAGATAAAAAATGTGTCCCGTTGTGCTCCTTCCATCATCATGATCTACATTATAACTACTGTCACTGTAGCCTATCAGTCCTCTCTTGCTATCACGTTTATAATACAGTCCAAGAGCGCATGATCCTCGCAGGTATCGGAGCACTTGTTTGAGAGCCACGCCGTGTGACACCCTAGGCGAATGCATATAACGACTAAGCACTCCCACACAATGACTTAGATCAGGTCGAGTATGAATCAGATATCGTAGACATCCAATTTTTCTCCGAAAATCCTTCTCATTGATCTCTTCTTCTTGTGGAGCTTTTGATAACTTCAAACTTGGGTCCATGGGAATATGAACCATATTGCAGTCACTCATACCTGCTTCCTCCAATATCTTATTCGCATACCTCTCTTGATGAAAGATTATACCATCTTTTAGCTGAGTTACTTCAATACCAAGGTAGTAAGTAAGCTTACCAAGATCACTCATCTCAAATTTTGTTGCCATCTCAGCCTTAAAGTCTTGAATAACGTCTAAGCTCGAACCTGTAACTAGCAAATCATCCACGTAGACTGCAACCAGCAAAACACTCCCTTTTGATTCTTTTCTAAACAGCGACGGCTCCTTGTAGCACTTGGAAAAGTTTAATTCCTTAAGAATCCCCTTTAGCTTGATGTTCCAAGTTCTAGGTGCTTGTCTCAAGCCATAGAGAGCTTTATGTAGCTTGTACACCTTGTTCTCACTCCCTTTGATCTTAAAGCCCTCTAGTTGTGAAACATAAACTTCTTCACTCAAATCTCCGTGAAGAAACGCCGTTTTAACATCTAGATGGTGGATCTCCCATCCATTAGACGCAGCTAATGCAATGATAACTCGGACCGTCTCTATTCTTGCTACTGGAGCAAACACTTCTTCAAAATCGACACCATGCCGCTACACATAGCCCTTTGCGACAAGCCTGGCTTTGTATTTGATTATACTCCCATCTGCATTGCGTTTTATTTTAAAAATCCACTTCAAACCAATCGCTTTACAACCACAAGGAAGTTCAACAAGAGTCCACGTCTTGTTTTTCTTTATGGAGGAAATCTCATCCTCGCAAGCGTCTCTCCAGACTTTATCTCTCTTTGCTTCATTCCAATCACATGGTTCTTCATTAATAAACAGTAGTATCCTCTCGGTTTCAGCTTCTTCGGCCAATAAGACATAATCCTCGAGGTATCTAGGTCTTGTGGTTAATCTCGTCGACCTTCTCAACTCTGTTGGAGACTCCGTATCAGTATCATCTTCTTCTTAGCTACAAACATCTTCTAGCTCGCATTCATTGTCTCCATCTTGTTCGCCACCATTACCCACATCGCTTGCATTCCTCTGTTCTTTTTCTTCAAGTGGGGGTTCTTCAGCTCCATAAGACGGGAATGCAAGTGTTTCTTCTTCATTGCTTACTGCTTTTCCTTGCTTATTCCAATTCCAGCTTTTGTGTTCATCGAACACTACATCTCGGCTTACTATCACCTTGCACGCCTTTGGATCATATAGCCGATAAACTTTGGATCCTGGTTGTTCCAAGATGAACCAGTGCTCGCGATCTATCATCCAGTTTCCTGAGATGTGGCGTGTCATTCTTGGCGTAGCAGACACAGCCGAAGACACAAAGATGCTCCACGTTTGGCTTCTTGCTTCTACAGCTTTCATACGGCGTCTGATATTTCAAGCTTCGTGTCGTGATTCTGTTTATAAGATACGTCGAGTGTCTTACTGCTTCTCCCCAGAGATAGTTTGGTATACTCATATGCTTCATTATACTCCGAGTCATCTCCATTAGAGTTCGGTTTCGTCTCTCAACGATTCCGTTTTGTTGTGGTGAATAGGGTGCGGTTAGATGTCGTTGTATCCCATTGCTGTCGCAGAAAGCCTGAAACTCGGGTGAGGTGAACTCACCACCTCTGTCTGTTCGTAAGGTTTTGATCTTTGATCCGGTTTCTTGCTCAAAAATCTTCTTGAATCTCTTAAACTTCTCAAACGCTTCACTCTTCTCTGCCATGAGAATTGACCACATGTAGCGTGTATGATCATCAATCAAAACAAAAATATATCTCTTCCGAGCTGCTGTCGACGGAGTTATAGGTCCACAAAGGTCTGCGTGGATCAACTCATGAGCTTGAGAAGCTCGACAAGTTGCAGTCTTTGGAAACGACTTCCTTATTTGCTTTCCCAACAAGCATGACGTGCAGGTTTTCTTTTCGACCTCCATGTTAGGTATTCCTCCAACCACTTCCCTGTTTATCATTGATCTCATGGTATCGAGACCAAGAAGTCCAAGTCTTGCGTGCCAGATTGTTGAATCAATGATCTTCTCGGCCTGAAAACATTTAACACTCCCAACTTCCATAATCACCTTATATAATCGATTCCTTGATCTGATCGACTTCACCAGCAAGTTACCTTCTCGATCATATAACGTCAAGTAATTTTCTTTCATTCTAACATAACAACCTGATTCAGTTGCCTGTCCAAGACTTATGATATTGCTTCTCAAGTCCGGTATAAAGTATACATCAGCTAGGATCTTTCGCTTCCTATCTTTTGTTATGAATAAAATTGATCCTTTCCCTGTTATTTCAATACGAGAATCATCACCAAATCTCACTTGTCCTGTTATCTTCTCGTTTAGTTTCTCAAAGTAGTCGCGATTACCAGTCATATGATTAGTTGCACCATTATCCAAGTACCACACATTGTCGTTTTCCGGGTATTGCTCAAATCTGCTCGGTGTGACGTTTTCTTCATTGAGAAAGACTATCTCATGCATCATTAGTTCCTCTGCTTCATGCGTGCTATCATTCTCATTCTCTTGTGTCTCCTGCAGTTTGAGCTTAAGATCAGGGCAGTCGTATACATAGTGACCGGTTTTATCACAACGATAACACATTACTCTGGATGCATCTCTTCCTTGCGTCCAATTTCGTTGATTGTTGTAACCATTGTAACCACGTCCTCTTCCTCTGTTTCCTCGTCGTGCTCTTCCTCTACCATTGTTATCTAAACCACTCTGCTAGTTTCCTCTACTGTAGCTGTCTTGTTGTGGTTGAGAGTCCATATTGGCATACAAAAGTTTCCCTTGATCATCTTGATGTTCTTCAACTTGAATTCTTTCTTCATAAGCCTTCAACCATCCGACAATATCTTCGAAGCTTATAGTATTTAGGTCAAGGACTTGTTCAAGCGCAGCAGTGATATGTATAAACTTCGTACGAGGAAGGCTCTGGAGAAATTTCTTCACAAGCTTGGATTCTTCAATAACCTCTCCCAAGGCTGAAGACTTTGAAGATATTTCTGCGAGCTTTCCCGAAAAATCATCAATGGTATTTGTTTCCTTCATCCTCATTTGACTAAACTCATCCATTAAAGTTTGTAGACGTGCTTCCCGAACCCTGTCTGCTCCCACATGTCTCGACTTAATTGCTTCCCATACTTCTTTGGATGTACTAAGATTGCCGACTTGTAGGATTAGATGTTCCGGTATTGACTGGAACAAAAGAGCTCTCGCCATATCACTCTTGTCTCCATCGTTCGAGCCTGGATCGATAGATTCCCAAACTTTATGTACCTTAAGCGTCACTTGCATTCGTATGCTCCATACCGTGTAGTTGGTGGTGGTAAGCATCAGACACTTAACCGCTGAATAACTACTTTCCTTTGGTTTAGTAGTGGCCACCATCAAGTCTCCCATGTTGCTAGTCTCTCACACGAATTCGATTTCAGTTTCTCGCTCTGATACCAATTATTGAAATCAAACTTGTAATCGTAACTCAACGAACACAAACTCAAGAACTCAAATCTCTTTATTAATCACTCAAAGCTTTAGAAAAGTAATCTCAAAAAACTAAAGCTCTCAACTCATAAGTTATACTACATCATAGTATCTCCTTATATATTGATTTTAATTTCCTAAACTCATTAGGAAACATATAAGTTATTTTTCCTAAACTCATTAGGATAACTTGTAGCCTAAGTTAACTTCAAGGTTAAGTCAACAAAGGATATATGAATGTGAAAAATATAATGCATCACAAGAAATGTTGTTTACATTAGATCACGTACACATATATGCACTAAATCAAATACTTTGGATTTCATAAAATATACATAAGACTTGAAAGAGGCCTTTTTTGCTTCCCTGCAAAATAGTGCACACAATTCTACAAGTGCAAACTGTTGTGAATGAAGAGGGGAACTTGTGTGTATTATTAGGTCGACCAACTACATATGGTAATGACGGCCTAAGTACTGGATCGACATGAGATCGTACTTATCCTTAACTAGATAATGACTAGCAATACGTAAGATAAACACAAGAGTAGATAGGCGCCAGTATGATCCTGCGGATGGGCTTGGCCCGTCTTGCTACACGGGCTGATGAATGGGTCGATCACTAAATGGTTTATAACACTCCCCCTTGATCGACACATCCGGTCAAGGTTCATTCATGCTTTGGATGTTGCCTCATTAAAACCTCTCTTGACAAACCCAAAACCCAATGTGGTAAAAGGAAAACAAGACAGAAAAAGAGTACAACACATGAACTCCCTCGATGAATGCATCACCAAGATCCTTCACCGACGATGCCTATCTTCTATATGAGCTTCTTGAACGCTGAGATTGGTAGTGACTTGGTGAAGAGGTCGCTAAATTCTCACCGAACGGACTTGTAATACTTGGACCTCTCCTTCAAGCTCGTGTAAAGAAGAACTTAGAAGAATATGTTTCGCCCTATCTCCTTTAATGTATCCATCCTTAAGTCGTGCGATGCATGCTGTGTTATCCTCGTGATAGGATGGTCGGTGGATCCTTTCCTTTGATCATACCACAAGTGGTACGAATATGCTGTGTCATGGATCTCATCCATACACTCTCACGGCTGGCTTCATGCATGGCTAATATTTCTGCGTGGTTAGAGGATGTGGCTGCCATGGTTCGCTTCATGGACCGCCAGGATATAGCTGTCCCACCGTGTGTAAAACATAACCAGTCGAGATCTAGCATAATGTGGATCGAGAGATAACCTGCATCAGCAAAACCAACTAAATCTTCCTTAGATTTGTTAGTAAACATAAGACCCAAGTCTTTCGCTCCTTGTAGGTAACGGTATATGTTTAATCCCATTCCAGTGCCTTTGGGTCGACAGAGCTGGACCTAGAAAGTAAGTTCACAAAGAAAGCTGATGTCCGGTCGTGTGTGGCCAGCTAAATACATCGAGCTCCTATGGCACTGAGATAAGGCACTTCGACCAAGGACTTCCTCATTTTTCTTCTTCGCACCAAATTGTCGTTGTCCGACCAAGACTTCTCACCACCATGGGGCTAGTCAATGGGTGAGACTGGTCCATATTAAATCTTTTGAGTACTTTTTCTCAGATATGCCTTTTGATGCACAAGAATTCCATCTTTCATATACTCAAGTTGCAATCCCAAACAAAACTTTGTTTTTCCAAGATCTTTCATCTCAATTCTTTCTTGAGATATTCAACAGCTTTGGAAAATTTCTTCAGAGGTTTCTAGGATATTTAAATCATCTACATATACCGCAATGATTACAAAACCCTTATTGAACTTCTTTATGAATATGCATGGGCAGATCTGGTCATTTTGTATCCTTCTTTCAGAGATATTCGACAGTCTATTGTACCACATTCGACCTGATTGCTTTAATCCATAAAGAGACTTGTTCAATCTGATACAATGTTGTTCTCGAGAACTCTCTTTGTTTTTCAATTCAATACCATCTGGAATTTTCATGTATATCTCATTATCCAGTGGACCATATAAGTAGTGCTACAACATCCATTAACCGCATATCAAGACCTTCTTACAGCCGCACTAATTAGAAATCTTAAGGTCGTAGCATCCACCACAGGGAATAAGTTTCCTCATAATCTATCCTGGTCTTTGTGAGAATCCTTGTGCAACAAGTCGTGCTTTATATCTCACAACTTCTCCTTTCTCATTTCTTTTTCTCACAAAACCCATGTGTATCCCATCGTTTTATGTTGTGAGGTGTCCGGATGATCTGTCCAAACACTCCTCTCTTTTTCATTGATTCTAACTCCACATTAATGGCTTCTTTCCATTTCAACCAATCTGGTCGTTGCATACATTCTAGTATAGATGTGGGTTCTAGATCCTTATTATCCATCAATTCGACCGCTACATTATAAGCAAATATATCACTTATGTCGACATGTTTTCTGTTCCATTTCCTTCCGCATGACATAATTTATTGAGATCTCATTATTGTCGTGAACTTCATTACCTTGATTCTTAGCGCCCCAAGTATCTTTGGTGGTACATGAGTTTCCTTTTCCATGTCAGAGTTTCCACTTTGTCGGATTTCTTTGCACTCTTTCTTTTCCGAACTTCTTTGTCTTTGAACCTACTGGTCTACCACGCTTCAATTGTGGTTTAGACGTAGTAGCAGCCTGATTATGTCCATCACGACATCAAGTCTTATTGGTGCATTTGCAGCTGGTATGTATGACTTGGTTACTCTATTTGGGTCAGCAAAGGAATCGCAATCTATTAGCTAGCTCTTGAAGATGTATAATCTTCCTGACTTCTAGATCACAATCTAGTCCGAGGATCCTGCCATGTTAAGGATGTTTGATTCCATTTTATATCATGTACCAGCTTACCATAATCTCCCTAATGCCGATACCGATTCATCAAAATGACAATCCGCTAACCTGGCCTTAAACAAATCACCGTTGTTGGCTCTAGGTACTTAATAATGAAGGGGAATCAGATCCAACATATACTCCCATCCTCCTCTGAGGTCCCATCTTTGTTCTCTGTGGTGGTACTATAGGCACTGGACGGCACATCCAAAAACTCTTAGATGGGATATATCTGGCTCATGACCCGTTAGTAGTTGGGATGGCGAGTATTTGTGCTCAGTAGATGGCCTGATGCTAATTAGCTCAGCTGCATGTAGTACCGCTTGTCCCCAAGCTGATACCGAGTTTGGTATTCATTAAGAGTGGCCGGGCAATCAGCTGGATCCGCTTTATAAAGGATTCAGCCAGGCCATTCTGAGTATGGACATGTGCTACGCATCGCTCCACACTTACCCCATGGACATACAATAGTCATTAAAAGCTTGGGAAGTGAATTCACTTGCATTGTCTGGACGTGATAGTCTTTAATGGAAAATCTGGAAAATGTGCTCTCAGCCTTATTATCCGAGCCAGCAATCTTGCAAGTGCTAGATTACGAAGTTGATAGGAGACAAACATGTGACCATCTTGTGGATGCATCAATCAGACCATAAAATATCTAAATGTCCCACAGGTGGGTGTATTGGTCCACAAATATCAACTTGTATTCTTTCTAGAAATTTGTCACTTCCTTATTCACTTTGGTACGTGATGGCTTAGTAATTAGTTTCTTGTGAGCATGCTTCACATGTGATATTCTTAGGGATAACTCTTTTGTTTTCAAACCGTGACCATTTGAATTTGATATGAGTTTTCACAACATGTTCAAACCGGGTGTCCCAGCCGACAGCCAAAGAGTGAACTCTTCTTTGAATTCTTTATTCAAGACGCATTAGCCTCAACAAGACTGGTCTGGGCATAATAAAGACCAGTCCCACACGCAGGTATAGTCTCAAAGACTTTCTTATTGCCTTGGGTGATTTTATAAATCAGTAGGAATTCTTTACTTCCTTCACCCATTGTTTCGATGTGGAAACCATTCAGTCTTATGTTTGAGCTAGGTGAGTACAAAGCATCTTCAATCTCAAGATGTGTACCTTTTGGCAATAAGATATTGGCGTGGCCATAGCCTTCAATTGCTGCTAGCCGTACAGCTATAGTGGTGATGTTAGCTACCTTATGTGTGAGATGTATGAAAAATCGCTTGTCTCTCAAAATGGTGTGGCTGGTGCCACTGCCCACCACGATTGTATCCATTCCACTTTTCATTCTTCAAAACAATAATCATAAAGTTAATGAACAATAATAAAATTTTCAGAGATGGTATCTTTAATGATCTAATTCTTAGGCATATGAGAAATGAAATTTTTTATTCATTCATAAGGATAAAGTTAAATCCAAAGCCAAACACTGATAAACAATCTTAAAGAACACCAAATCCAGGGAAAACAATAAAAACGATATGGAATTTTAATTCCTTATTTCAAGATGTCCAAGTTTCAAACTCCATGTGATCAACTTTGTTCGACTCGCTGGTGATCCCGGACGCCTTCCAAGTCATCATCATCATCACCATCATATCCCGGTCTCGAACCATATTAGCTTCCGGTTTCTTTTAAGCTCTCCATGTAAAGCTCACACAAATGCTTAGGAGTTCGCAATTCTTGCCCAATGATTACCCATACCACATCTCGTGGCATCGATCAGCTTTGATCTGTGGTTTAAAAGACACACTACGCCTCGACCACGACCACGGCTAAAGCCGGTGTGGTTCACACCACGCCCTCGCCGGTGCTTTAAAAGAACCACGACCTCATCCTTGACTTCTTCCACGGTTTGACTGGGATGGTCATTGTGTTGGACAAGGTTACTCTTTCTTTGGCTCTATAGCCAGCTTAGAGATGTCGGGTAATGGAGCTGTACAGGAGGTCTCATCTCACCGTTTTCAATAACAGTTTGTTGTTAGCTTCAGCCAACAAGAGACATTCTATCAACTCAAGTATATGTGGCGAATTCCTCTCAGACTGCTGTTGCAATACCATGTTGGTTTGAGGAAACGTGGAAAGAGTTTTATTAAGCATCTCTTCCTCGGTTACTTTTTCACCACATAACCTTAACAAGGACACAATTCTGAACAGGACTGAGTTGTACTCGTCTACTGATTTGTAGTCCAAGAACCTTATGTGTTTCCAATCATATTGAGCCTTTGGAAGCAACACCGTTTTCTGATGGTCATATCTTAGCTGTAAAGCGATCCAAAGGTCATATGGATTTTCCATGGTCATGTACTGAGTTTTCAAGTTCTCTTGGAGATGGTGGCGTATCATGTAGATAGCTCTATACTTGTCTTTGTCACTGGAATTGTTGTCTTTGGTGATTGTGTCACCAAGATCTTTTGATCGCAGCATGATCTTTGCATCAAGCGCCCATTCCAGGTAGTTGTCACCATTGCTTTTCAAAGCACTGAAATCAACTGACTATGCATGTAAAATCATCATCTCTAGATAGAAAACCACGTCTTCAGTCTACCTCTATGAGTTACATCATGGTCAAATCTAATATGTAGATCCATATCCTACAAAGTGAGGATTAAATCCCACCCCACCATCTCCATAGCAATAAAATCTCCTAGACCTTATATTCCTGAGCAGTAATCCTCCATGATGACCTCCTTGGACAAACTTGAAACAGTCACGTTGAACATATCTTTGAACTCAACAAGAATAACATATTGGACCATGACACCTCTACCATAAGCTTGCTCTATCTGATTATTTTCCCTTAACAACTTGAAACACCTTGGCCTAATATGCCCAACAACACCACAGTGATGACAAACAAGACGAAACTTTCGTTTAGATTTAGTGATCAAGTCAGAAACTTTACCCGAAGCAGTCGCTGTAACAGTACCTAGTACTCACAGTTTTCACATCAGTTGCAGTCTTCACTTCAGTTTTTCCATTGGATGCCTTTTATGCAGACACCTTAATCTCTGGCTTTGTAGCAGACGTAGCTAAAACCTCAATTTTTTCTACTGATAAAGAACACCTTCAGCTTTGGATGACTCCCCTTGAAATCCAAAACCAAATTAAATCGAGCATTTTTCTCAGTACTGAGAAGATGATGTAGCTGCTTCTTCCCATTATTCAGCATCCTCAAACCTTTCTGAGTCTCTGCAAGTTGAGCACCAGCATGTTGTGCTTCTTCTTCCTTTTCTGAGGCATATTTAAGTGCTTTACCAACTTGAGCTTATAGATTGACTTTCTCCTTATTTAACTCTGAATTCGCCTCAATCAGCTTGAGCCAATTCTCATACAACTTTTCACAATTCCCAGCAAGATCCAACCTTCCATCATCATCATCGATCACTTCTAGCATCATCATCACTTCCACATGAAGACCCTGACACAGACGCAGACGCTGACGCATATCTCACTGCAGATTTTGTCTTAGAACAGACTCCAAAGTTGTGAATGCCACAAAGTTCCTTAGCTGTTCACCATCATCTGAATCAGTATAAGATTCATTCTTGGCGTCATTCTTCTTCTTTTGCTTCAGTAAATTCACACATTCCTTCTGAACATGCCTGAATCCATTGCACTCAAAGCATTATACCTTTGATGATGATCTATACAAATCACTTCTTCTTCTATTCTTTATCATGCCTTCTCTTTCCTTAAGATAGCTAGCAAAATTTCTTGACAGCATCACCATAGGATCTTCAGAAGATCAACCCTTGTACATAATTTCATGTGAAACTTCTTTATTCTTCTCCTTTTCTCCATATGATTTGCTCATCTAAAAAGATTGAAGAATCCCAACAAACTCATCAAAAGTCATTTCATCCAGATTATGAGCTTCTTCAACAACAGAGATATTTGACTCAAACTTGGATGAAAACGATCTCTTCAGCTTCTTCACCAGCTTCTTGTCCTTGTACATTCCAAGTGAAAAATTCATTTAAAATGTCACACAATTTAGAACTAAACTGTGGCATGGTTTCCTCTTCATCCATCCTCAGATACTCGAATCTTGATGCTAACATATCCATCTTAGTACCCTTGACACTTGTAGTACCTTTAAACATATTCTCCAATGTATTCCATGCTTTTTGAGCTGAAACACATTGAGAAATGAACTTGAAGTAGCTTGCATCAATAACATTGTAAATCAAAGTCTTGGCCTTAGGGTTACAACTTGAAGCCTTCTTCTCTATAGAAGTCCACTGATCTCTTGGTTTAAGAACTTCAACCTTCTCTTCATCAAATATCACCGGATGACTCCAACCAGCCTCAATAGAACTCCAAAAATCCTCTTCAAGACCACTGATAAAAGCTTGCATATGTACCTTACAATATCGATACTTGCATGAATTTGTAAACAAGTTTTGGTTTTGTCAAACAATACTTCTGGCATACAGAAGTAAGAAAAACTTGTTTTGAGTTTATGACAAGGTTGATTGAACCTTGTTTGAGTTCTGCTAATGCTCGATGTGGTAAATGAACAAGTGAAAGAGATGAATTTTAGTGTGAATTTATATTTGTATTTCTGTTTTAATAATACAGATTTGCAGTATATAGCAGTTGATCACGATTTCTCTAAACCCAAACATATAATTTTATCTTCATCAAACAAAGAGCTACAAGACAATCATGTCAACAGAAAAGATTCAATTACATTTCTGCTTTTCATTTTCTTAATTGCTTCTCTTCATTTTTCTCAATCATTTGGTAATATTTTACTCATCTTCATTTCCATATAAATAATAACGCTAGATAGAATCAGTTATTTTTTGACAAACTATTCATATTATTTGTTTTAAATATTTTTCCGCTGGATGTTAGTACAAATTCCATTGCAAAACTGATGCCGTCTGCATAAACGTATTCATAGGCCATGGGATAGTCCATCATTTATGGCTTGCATTATAAGTCCTCCAAAGAAAACCAATTGTTTTGTCTTGGTAGTCAATGATATATCGATATTATCTATCTTTACATGTTATAAGATTTTAAATTAATAAAAATTGCAGATATTTATAAAAATATTCAATCTAGAGTTGCATGAATTTCTAACCCAAAATCTTTAATTGGTTCAAGTGAGAAGAGCTCAAGTGGTTTCATATGTGGATCGATTATACTATGTGAATCCATTTTCTAACGACATATTCAAGATCGACTCAGAAATTTGAGAGTTTAAAATATTTTTATAAAGTTTAGTAAAACAAAAAATCTATAATTAGGGGTTTATGTATAATGTAAAAGTTTCAAAAATTTTAGGGTCAAATTAACAGGGAGTGAGCTCAAATTCCAGCGCATTAAGAAATTTTGTTCTGGAGGAACGTGCTGCAAACTTGACGGCTCAAATTCAGGGTCGTCAACTCATATTGTCTCAATGAGGTAAGCACCAAACCCTTAGTTACTATCCTGTCCAGTTGGAAAATGAGCTCAACTCTTATACTGTTAGATTGTCATTAGCTTGTGTATATGGGCATTATTGTCTTGTAATGTGATCTGTTAATTGGAAAAAGAACTGAACTCTTATTATGCTAGATTGGCATGTGTATATGAGCATTACTATCTAATAATGTGATCTGTTAGTGGAAAAATGATGATAACACTTTTACGGCTTTGGCATGTGTATATAAGCATGTTACGGTAAAGCGTAAAGAGTAAAACATAAACAATTTTTTTTGTTAGTAGTCCTCACAATGTTGCTATATCAGCAATTAGTTTTTGATTTTCCCTGTTGACTGAAGAGGAAAACATAAACCAAAGTTGAACCATCTAAAATCAGATCTAAACTATATAGGAGTAAAGATGAACTGTGATATCTATTAACGAACAATCACGACCCTTAGCGATCAAGAATTCGTTCTAACCCTTATGTAGCACAAATTCATATTTTTAGCACGTCATTCACAAAGCATGTATGTATAAAATATGTTTATCTAAAAATCTAAAACTGAGATCTAAAAAATTTTATTTTCATAATTTTTTTAAAAAATTGCTTAAATTTTGCTTATGTTTTACTTATGTTTTTTTGTCAGTGATTATGTTTAACTATGTATAGTTTATTTTAAATTATTTTGTGTGTTTAATGTATATAAAACCTCTTAAAGTTATTAAGATTTTACCTTTTAGTCATGTAAAAATTAAATGAATACTCAATGTGTTATACAGACTCTCTGATTATGGTAAATGGTGACCAAATAGAGAAGAAAGCTTGTTTTATGTATTTTTATAATCTTTTAGGAAGAATGTTTGTTCTTGTTATCCATTGGAGTTGGATATTGTATATTCTTTTACCAGCAAAAAACCAAACCCTTACTGTTTGGGCAAATCAGTTTTGGTATCATGGCCTATACTTCGAGATAAGACATGTTCGCGTGGTTTAGATGAGTAAAGAGTTAACAGAAACGCAGTGCCGTGGGAAGGCTATGAGGGGCCTGAGGCAAAAATGATTTATTTCATAGCAAACAATAGTGTTAAATTTTTTAACATGAACGAGAAAATAAATTGTTTTCCTATCTTAGATTTTGAAATTATCTTTATGAAAAATTAATCTTATGAAAATTAACGGCAAACATTATATTGTGGTTACAATTGAATTTTTTATATATACACTCAAATTCTATATAGAAAAGTGTTTTCATCATTTAAAGTAGAAAGAAAAAAATTAATGTCCACAACAAATAAACAGAAATATTCATATCATTAAAAAGTATTAAAAGATAGTATGATTTTACAGTGATCATAAAATAATTTTGATTGTATAATTATTTATGAATATGGGGCCCCAAAATGTATTGATGCATGAGGGTGCCTGAGGCCAATGCCTAAAAATGATAAGGTGAGCACAACTCTACAGAAACACCATAGTTTAGATTTACTATATATAACATTTGAAGACTCTTTACATTATCACACCATATTGCTGCTTCCCTTCACAATCTTCTCCCATTCTGCTATCAAATCCGAAGAAACTATATTTTCATCGAAATCTTGGATTTCGCTGCTGGGTTCCCACCGTTCAATCAACGAGGAAAGGAAGCTGAAGACCTGAGCCTTTTCTGGTCTCTGCTCAGGTGTCCTCGTGCAGCATTGTCATGCTAGTTTTGCAACTTCATATATGGTCCGTTGAGTCTCTTGGTTGGCGATAATGTTTCCGTCAATAGATTCCAAGAAAGTGGCGTCTTCACGAAGCATCTTCCTGAACCATGTTGTGATGTGGATATCGTCTTCAGCTCGGCTATGGTCTGTAGCTTTCTTGCCGGTTATGAGCTCCATGAGTATGACTCCAAAGCTGTAAACATCGATCTTTCTCGTAACCCTTCCGTCCACTGCAGTTATCGATATTTTAGTTGTTAGTTTCCAAAATCAATTACACAATCAAATATAGATAATTGACAGAGGAATAAGATAACTATACAATATTCGGGTGCCATGAAACCGGGTGTCCCACGACACTTGGTCTTGACTGATTCCATGTCTTCTTCTGTAGCAGTCACTAATCCAATGTCAGATGCTTTAGCTCGTAAATCATCCCGAGAAGAATGTTTGGCGGTTTCAAGTCCCTGTGGATGTAGCTTTGGCTCTGAAGAGCCAGCGTATGGAGACACTCTACTGCTCGAGCGACATCCAACGCAATACTAAGGCGTGTAGTCCAGTCTAGTGGTCTCAAACTGTGGTCACCCCAGTGAAAAAGATGTTTGCTCAATGTACCTTGGGGCATGTACTGATAGACTAATAGCCTATTGTTTCCTTCAATGGAATACCCATAAAGAGACACTAAGTTGCGGTGATGAACCCTGGTTAGAACAGTGACCTCGGATTTGAATTCTTTGAGGCCTTTACCAGCAATAGTTGATTGGTTTATCTTCTTAACAGCAATCTCCCTTCCATATTGCAGTGTGCCTCTATATACAGATCCAAACCCACCTTCTCCGAGTAAATTCTCAACTCCAAAGTTGTTTGTTGCATCTTTAAGAATCTGCATTGGGATCGCTTTGTTCTCGATGATCTCACTTTGATCAACCATCTCGATCTTGTTGTGCTCAGCCATACCAAATAAAAATTTTAGATTTCAATCATCTCCCTTCACAAAGTGTGTAATATATGTTTATCTAAAAGTCTAAAATTGAAATTAAAAATTTTTATTTTCATAATTTTTGAAAAATATTGCTTATATTTTCCTTATGATTTACTTATGTTTTACTATGTATTGTTTATTTTAATTATTTCATGTTTTAATGTACATATAACCTCTTAAGGTTAGATTTTACGTTTTAGTAATGTAAAAATTAAATGAATTATATCTAACTAGTGGTTAATCAGCGCTTCTCATGGAATTTTGTCTCTTTGTGTAATTTGAAATAATTGTTTGTTAGTTTTTATTACAAAGTGTATTTTTGTGTATGATATAAGTTATTGGGTAGTTTTGTTATATAATGTTATATTATGGATGTGTTGAGTTCCTTTAAACATATTCTCCAATGTATTCCATGCTTTTTGAGCTGAAACACATTGAGAAATGAACAAGTAGCTTGCATCAATAACATTGTAAATCAAAGTCTTGGCCTTAGGGTTACAACTTGAAGCCTTCTTCTCTATAGAAGTCCACTGATCTCTTGGTTTAAGAACTTCAACCTTCTCTTCATCAAATATCACCGGATGACTCCAACCAGCCTCAATAGAACTCCAAAATCCTCTTCAAGACCACTGATAAAAGCTTGCATATGTACCTTACAATATCGATACTTGCATGAATTTGTAAACAAGTTTTGGTTTTGTCAAACAATACTTCGGCATACGAAGTAAGAAAAACTTGTTTTGAGTTTATGACAAGGTTGATTGAACCTTGTTTGAGTTCGCTAATGCTCGATGTGGTAAATGAACAAGTGAAAGAGATGAATTTTAGTGTGAATTTATATTTGTATTTCTGTTTTAATAATACAGATTTGCAGTATATAGCAGTTGATCACGATTTCTCTAAACCCAAACATATAATTTATCTTCATCAAACAAAGAGCTACAAGACAATCATGTCAACGTAAAAGATTCAATTACATTTCGCTTTTCATTTTCTTAATTGCTTCTCTTCATTTTTCTCAATCATTTGGTAATATTTTACTCATCTTCATTTCCATATAAATAATAGCTAGATAGAATCAGTTATTTTTGACAAACTATTCATATTATTTGTTTTAAATATTTTTCCGCTGGATGTTAGTACAAATTCCATTGCAAAACTGATGCGTGCATAAGCGTATTCATAGGCCATGGGATAGTCCATCATTTATGGCTTGCATTATAAGTCCTCCAAAGAAAACCAATTGTTTTGTCTTGGTAGTCAATGATATATCGATATTATCTATCTTTACATGTTATAAGATTTTAAATTAATAAAAATTGCAGATATTTATAAAAATATTCAATCTAGAGTTGCATGAATTTCTAACCCAAAATCTTTAATTGGTTCAAGTGAGAAGAGCTCAAGTGGTTTCATATGTGGATCGATTATACTATGTGAATCCATTTTCTAACGACATATTCAAGATCGACTCAGAAATTTGAGAGTTTAAAATATTTTTATAAAGTTTAGTAAAACAAAAAAAAATCTATAATTAGGGGTTTATGTATACGTAAAAAGTTTCAAAAATTTTAGGGTCAAATTAACCAGGGAGTGAGCTCAAATTCCAGCGCATTAAGAAATTTTGTTCTGGAGGAACGTGCTGCAAACTTGACGGCTCAAATTCAGGGTCGTCAACTCATATTGTCTCAATGAGGTAAGCACCAAACCCTTAGTTACTATCCTGTCCAGTTGGAAAATGAGCTCAACTCTTATACTGTTAGATTGTCATTAGCTTGTGTATATGGGCATTATTGTCTTGTAATGTGATCTGTTAATTGGAAAAAGAACTGAACTCTTATTATGCTAGATTGGCATGTGTATATGAGCATTACTATCTAATAATGTGATCTGTTAGTGGAAAAATGATGATAACACTTTTACGGCTTTGGCATGTGTATATAAGCATGTTAC
>JAAMPC010000246.1:0-47052 GCA_016771965.1 Brassica carinata | reverse complement strand
AAGAACATAAAATGATAAATCATTTTATTATAGTTTTATGATTGTTTGTGTATATATTGTGTAAGATTTATTTAATAATTAAAAATTCATTTTCACACATAAGTTCAAGTTAATATCTGTATTTTATAATTATGGTGCATAGATTAATTGTTATCAATTTTCTACTTAGGGGTAGAAAACACTATACATAAAAGTTCAAATTGAATCCAACTGAAATAAGAATTAGAATTAAATAAAAGTTGAGTCGGTGACAACACTATACATTTTCTTATTTACTAAGTTAATATTTAATTAAATAAGTTTTAAAATTTTCTTTTGCTAAATTTTTGAAAAGGAAAATATTAATTTAAAGTGATTCGTCCTGGTTTGATTGGAGCGAAGAAGCTGTCCTATTCCCAAAGCTGGAATCACTGATTTGAAAGTGGGATAACTTCTTCATGCCAACTCCTATGAGATTTATTCAACTTCCTGGTGATTCTCCACAACTTTGTATCCAAATCAAGATCTCACAAAGTGATTCGTCTGGTTTGATTGAAGCAATGAAGAAGCTGTCCTATTCCCAAGCTGGAATCACTGATTTGAAAGTGGGATAACTTCTTCATGCCAACTCCTATGAGATTTATTCAACTTCCTGGTGATTCTCCACATTTATCCAAATCAAGATTCTCACAAAGTGATTTATCCTGGTTTGATTGGAGCAATGAAGAAGCTGTGCTATTTAATGGGAATTTGGAGTCACAGATTTGAAAGTGGGATAACTTCTTCATCCAACTCCTATGAGATTTATTCAACTTCCTGGGGATTCTCCACACACTTTATGTATCCAAATCAAGCTTCTCACAAAGTGATTCATCCTGGTTTGATTGGGCAATGAAGAAGCTGTGCTTCCCAAAGCTGGAATCACTTGATTTGAAAGTGGGATAACTTCTTTTTGCCAACTCCTATGAGATTTATTCAACTTCCTGGTGATTCTCCACCACTTTATGTATCCAATTCAAGCTTCTTACAAAGTGATTCATCCTGGTTTGATTGGAGCGACATGAAGAAGGCTGTGCTATCTAAGGGGAAGCTGGAATCACGATTTGAAAGTGGGATAACTTCTTCATGCCAACTCTATGAGATTTATTCAACTTCCTGGTGATTCTCCACCACTTTATGTATCCAAATCAAGCTTTTCACAAAGTGATTCGTCCTGGTTTGATTGAAGCGAGAAGAAGCTGTCCTATTCCCAGCGGGAAACTGGAATCACCGATTTGAAAGTGGGATAGCTTCTTCATGCCAACTCTATGAGATTTATTCAACTTCACGGTGATTCTCCACACTTTATGTATCCAAATCAAGATTATGAGTTGAGATCCTTGATAACAGTATAGAAGTGAGAGTTTAAGTAGAGATTAGAAAGAGATTGTGAAAGATTAAGAGACTTGAGAGCTGTTTAGTGTCTAAGAGAATCATGGTGCCTTAAGAGATTAGAGACTCAGAACTGTATGTTTATTAATGACAAGAGCTACAATATATAGTGAGAGATCAGTTAGGTTTCGAGAATCATAAAGGAGGCTAAGCATGTGAAGTCAACAAGGAGGATAAGCTCTCTTTAACTTCTGCCAATCAGCGTTCCCACATGCTTGGAGCATCTAGGATCTTGGACCAAGATGCTCTTGCTGCTCCAACTGTGCCAGCCTGTAAAGCAGCGCACTCTCTTATCCTCCAACGGTCCTGATTCATCAGCCAAAGCCCCTTCTCTTCCCATAAGTTACTGGGGTAACTCCTTTGCATGGTCATGGTTTCCTTGGTCTGAATATTATGCGGACCGTGTGACTAATCGACCTTGTGATAGTCTAGCTTGGACAGCCATGAGATCTTCCTCATTAAAACCTCACCAAAGAAAACCCATTGGGACAAAACTTTGATGAGGGGAAAAGTAAAGACCTCATGACTTAGGGGATCAGCACCTTCTCTTCAAGATCTATGAGTCCCAATCTAATGTGAATGGACTCCATAGTCTTTTGTCTTACACCTTAGTGAACACATCAGCCAACTGATCTTCACTCGAGTGTAGCATGGCAGGATGACTCTAGAATGATCATCTGCCTCACCTTGTGACAATCAACTTCAATGTGCTTGGTTCTCTCATGAAACACCGAGTTGGAGGCAATGTGGATAGCTGCTTGGTTATCACAATGCATTGTCATAAGCGTGGCTTGATCAATCTCCAAATGCTTCAAGATGCCTTTGATCCACCAGCTCATTGGTAAGCTTCAGCATAGCTATATGCTAAACACTTGAGCAAGAGACCACCTTACGCTTCTTACTCTTCCATGTAACCAAGTTGCCTCCAATGAATGTGCAATAGCCGGTTGTTGATCTCCTGTCAGCTCTATCTCCTGCCCAATCAGCATCAAATAGCCCACCACCTCAGTGCTTCCATTACCCCATCCAGACTCCTTGATCTGGCGAGCCATTCAGATACATCAGCAGCCTCTCCACCATGTGCCAATGATGTTCCTTGGGGCTGCATATGTTGACTCACCTGATTCACAGCAAAACATATGTCAGGTCTTGTGATGGTAAGGTAAATCAATTTGCCAACAAGTTTTCTATAGAGTTTAGGATCATGGAATGGCTTGCTGTCTTCAATCTCCCCTCTCTTGGTACTTTGTAGCCATCCTCCATAGCATCCTTGCTGTCTTGCCTCCATAAGCACCTGCATCTTTCAAAGATCAAGTGTATACTTCCTTTGGGACATGAATAACCCTTCCTTGGATCTACAAATCTCAATTCGAAAGTATTTCATTTCTCCCAAATCTTTGATTTCAAACATGGATTTGAAACTCCTTGGTTGCTTTGATACTCTCCTTATCACTCCTGTGATAATGATATCATCCACATACACAAGGAGAGCAACCATACCTGAGGGTGTAGTGAGGGTGAAAAGTGTGTGATCTAATCCTGACTTCCTGGCCACGCCCATTCAAGGTTGTGCTCAACTTGTTGTACCATGCTCTTGGTGATTGCTCGCCATGATAGCCTCTTTAACCTCAGACATTTCTTTCTTCACTAGATGTTCTAGGCCTGGTGGAGGATACATGTAGACTTCATCCTCAAGTTCCCTTTGTAAGAATGCATTCTTTACATCCATTTGCCACAATCCCCATCCAAGATTAACCGCCAAGCTTAGAACAATTCTAATGGTGTGTAGCTTAGCTACAAGCAAATGTCTCAATGTAATCCTCCCCATATGTCTGAGTGAACCCTCTTGCTACTAGTCTAGTTTTTTCCTCTCAATCTGTCCATCAGCCTTGTATTTGATTGTGAAGATCCATCTACTAGACACTGCCTCTTCCCTTTTGTAGTTCACTCTCATACCATGTATCATTCTTTATCATAGTTCTGCCTCAGCTCCTACTGATTCCTTCCATTCCTTATCCTTCATTGCCTCTTCATAGCTTCTGGGATGTGATTCATCCAAGTTTACCATAAAGGCACAATGTGCTTCTGATATTGAGCAAAGGAGCACACGGCGAGAAGGATGCTCCACAATTGGCATTGTAGTACACTTGTTTACCCATGTTGAGAAGAGTTGAGTATACAAGTGTGAAGTACAAAGGGTTAAGACTGAAGAGAGTGTGTTAAGCATTGGTGTGATGGGAGAGGTTCAGTTGGCCTGACCGCATTGGTCCGATTAAGGCCGCACGTCCGCATTAATATCCAGACCAAGAAACCATGACCAAGGTTACAAGGAGTTACCCTCGAGTAACTTATGGGAAGAGAAGGGGCTTTGGCTGATGAATCAGACCGCTGAGGATAAGAGAGGGCTTTTACAGCTGGCACAGTTGAAAGGCAAGAGCATCTTTGTCCAAGATCCTAGATGCTCCAAGCATGTGGGAACGCTGATTGGCCGAAAGCAAAGAGAGCTTATCCTAACCTTGTTGATTCACATGCTTAGCTCTCCTTTATGATTTCAAAACCCACTGATCTCTCACTATATATTGAGCTCTTGTCATTAATAATAAACATACAGTTCGAAGTCTCTCTAACTTTAAGGCACCATGATCTCTCTAGACACTAAACAGCTCTCAAGTCTCTTAATCTTCACAATCTCTTTCTAATCTCTACTTAAACTCTCACTTATACTCTAGTTACTCTAAGGATCTCTAATCTCATATGGTATGAGCCAGGTTCATTAGGATCTGGGGTTTGATCTTTAGAGAGTGGTGAAGCTTTGAAGAAGCTACCAGCAGTGGCTTTGAAGGTGTTTGGGCTGTGCTTCGTTCGGTGTGTGGTAATGCGATCCTAGACTCAAGATTGGTGTGTGTGCGTGACTCAAGACTCAAATTTCATCAGATTCAAGTTGTTGAAGTCAAGCTAGCAAAGATGGAACATGGTATGAACATGAGGATGAAGGTGGCGGTTACTTTCAAGGTAACAACTATCTTGTGTGGTCTCGGATGGTGAAGACTGCTGTGGGAATAAGGGTTTGTGGGGGCACATCACAACGAGGAGGCTCCAAACTCATTACTCAGGAGATCAAGAAGAGGTCTCCAATGAAGCTGTAGAGAAATGGCAACAAGAAGACATGCTGGTGATGCGGTTCTACCGCATCCTTGGATCCAGCCATCTTAGACCTACAGCTACTGTGGAGTCAGCCAAAGAGCTGTGGGACACGCTGAAGAAGGTGTATGGGAACATCTCCAACCTCAGCCGTGTGTTTTGAAGTAAAGCAAGCTATCAACCGTCTAGTGCAAGGATATGGAGTTCACTAAGCACTTGGGAAGGTTCAGGTCCTTATGGTCAGAACTAGAGATGCTGAGGCCAAGCACAACTGATCTGATCAGCTGAATGAGAGAAGCGTGGCAGATAAGGTCTTTGGACTGCTTCTCACGCTGAACCGCCTACACTCACTCATCCAGCACATGTTGAGGGCTGACTTCGGACCTGAGGATGTGTGTGCGCAAATCCAAAGGGAGCAGGGGTCTATGGGGTTGTTTGGAGGAAGGGGAGCTCTCTCGCCAATCAAGCAGCTCATGAGGACTGACCGAGCTCCACAAGCAAACAAGGCATCTCACGGGAAGTATGAGGACAGGAAGTTCAATGGAACTGTATGATCATGCAGAAGCATGGTCATAAGAAAAGCCAATGCTGGATACTACACCCACACCTCAAGCCTGCCAAGTTCATGAAGGGCGTGAGGGAAGGGCAAATGTGACTGAAGGATCAAGTGGAGCTGGCACCATCAAGACAAGTGAAGTGGATGGTCATGGAGGCAATAATGGGAATGGGAAGTCTCGGTGGCTTACACAGAGCCTCAAGCTCCGCATGGCAATGATGACTACATCAGGAGATCAGACCTTGATGCTCTTCAAATGCTAAAGGAAGCGGTAACACTTATGGTTATTCCTTTGGAGCATCTATGATTGCATATAAGGATGATCACTTGATTAGAGAACTAGTGACGGTTAGAGGCTAGGAATGAGTATAGATGTGCACACATTGCTAGAAATGATAGGATTCATTCATCACTTATAATCTATGTCTTTAGCAGTAGATAAACCATTGATTGTTGATTCTGGTGCATCACATCATATGATAAGTGATGAGAAACTGATTAAGGATATAGAACCTACTCATGGACATGTGATGATAGCAAATGGAGATAAGATACCTATTAGGGAATAGGAAAGCAAGTTGTTTAACAAAGAATCTAAAGCTTTTTACATGCACAATTCACATCAGCTATTATCTGTAAGAAATGTACTAATGATTTACAATGCAATGTTATCTTTAGTCCTAATGATGTGAAGTTTCAGGATATTGAGGCAGAATTGATTGGGAAGGGGTGACTAAAGGAGATCTCTATATGCTTGAAGAACTCACTTCTGTTCACAGTGCATGGTATCGTTTACTTCTGCTTCTTTGATGAATAAACATGCATTGTGGCATGCTAGAGTAGGACACCCTCATGTTAAAGCTTTGAACTTAATGGTACCAGGTGTTGTGTTTGAAAACAAAATTGTGAAGAAGCATTTTAGGCAAGCATTGTAGAACTGTGTTTCAAAGTCTACTACTGTTTATGAGAATTGCTTTGATTTAGTTCATTCAGATGTATGGACTAAGCCTTGCTTATCTAGAGATAGCTATAAGTATTTTGTCACATTCATTGATGAAAAATCCAAATACACTGGTTAACCTTGTGAGATTTAAGAATGTAAATGATTATCTGAGTTTAGAAAGGATTATAGAAGAGAATAAGAGATTAAGAGACAGATTAGAGACTAATGGAGAATCATAATGAAATGAGTATAGAGAGATTGTTTAGAACTGTCTAATCTTATTATGAGATGAGGTTACAATATTTATAGAAGAGGCATTAGGGTTACAAGTTAAGAGACCAGTCATAAGCATGTGAAGTCAAGACCAAGAGGCGTCCCTTTTGAATGAGCGGATGGTAAGGCTCACAGCAGGCTTGCCTACAGCCTGTCCACGGCCTGGATGGATAAGGCTCGTCCCACCCTTATCCTAAACGGTCTGATCAGTCTTGAGACCTTCTATGTCCTCTGAGGCTTTACTCACCCATCTCCTTCTTCCTTCATGTTTCCTCGGATGTCGCTGAGCCCTGCAATGGTACATAGGCGCGTCTGTCGTGCTCATTCCATTACTTGCTTAACTCTTCCTCTCCTTCTCATAATGACTTCCTCATCTCAACACTCCCCTCAAGCTTAGCTTTGTGAAAGCCTAGCTTGGATGGCTATGAGATCTTCCTCATTAAAAACCTCACCAAGAAAACCCATTGGGACAAAACCTTGATGAGGGAAAAGTAAAGACCTCACAGCCAAGAGGATCAGCCCTTCCCTTCCCAAGATCAATGAGGCCCAACCTGATATGAATGGACTCCATTGTCTTCTGTCTTGCAGCCTTGGTGAACACATCAGCCAACTGATCTTCCTTGTGTAACATGGCAAGATGACTCCTAGAATGATCATTTGCCTCACCTTGTGGCAATCAACTTCAATGTGCTTGGTTCTCTCATGAAACACCGAGTTGGATGCAATGTGAATGGCTGCTTGGTTATCACAATGCATTGTCATTGGCGTGGCTTGATCAATCTCCAAATGCTTCAAGATGCCTTTGATCCACACCAACTTCGTTGGTAAGCTTCAACATAGCTCTATGCTCAGCGCGCTTGAGCAAGAGACCACCTTGCTTCTTACTCTTCCATGTCACCAAGTTGCCTCCAATGAATGTGCAATAGCCTGTGGTTGATCTCCTGTCTGCTCTATCACCAGCCCAATCTGCATCACAGTATCAACCACTTCAGTGCTTCCATTGCAACCCATCCATACTCCTTGATCAGGTGAGCGTTGAGATACATCAAGATCCTCTCCACCATGCGCCAATGATGCTCCTTAGGAACTTGCATGTGTTGACTCACCTGATTCACAGCAAAACAAATGTCAGGTCTAGTTATGGTAAGATAAATCAATTTGCCAACTAGTTTTCTATAGAGTTTAGGATCCTGATAAGGTTTGCTGTCTTCAATCTCCCCTCGTGGGACTTTGTAGCCATCCTCCATAGGCATCCTTGCAGTCTTGCCTCCATAAGCACCTGCACCTTTCAAAGATCAAGTGTATACTTCCTTTGGGACATGAATAACCCTTCCTTGGATCTACATATCTCAATTCCAAGAAAGTATTTAATTTCTCCCAAATCTTTAATCTCAAACATGGATTTAATGAACTCCTTGGTTGCTATGATACCTTCCTTATCACTTCCTGTGATAATGATATCATCAACATACACAAGAAGTGCAATCATACCTGAGGAGTTGTGAGTGTGAAGAGAGTGTGGTCTAGTTCAGACTTTTGAAGCCACGCCATTCAGAGTAGTGCTCAGCTTGTTGTACCAAGCCTTGGTGATTGCTTCAGCCCATAGATGGCTTTCTTCAATCTTAACACATTCCCTTTCTTCACTAAGTGTTCTAGGCCTGAGGTGGATGCATATATACTTCATCCTCAAGTTCACCTTGTAAGAATGCATTCTTCACATCCATTTGCCATAACCCCATCCAAGATTCACAGCCAAGCTTAATACAATCCTTATGGTATGTAGTTTAGCTACTGGTGCAAAGGTCTCTATGTAATCTTCTCCATAAGTTTGAGTGAAACCTCTTGCTACTAGCCTTGACTTCTTCCTCTCAACCTTTCCATCAGCCTTATACTTGATTGTGAATATCCATTTACTACTCACAGCCTTCTTTCCTTTGTAACTCACTCTCATACCATGTATCATTCTTGATCATGGCTCTCTGCCTCAGCTCCAACTGATTCCTTCCATTCTTTATCCATGATTGCTTCTTCATAGCTTCTTGGAATATAGTTCTCATCCAAGTTAACCATGAACGACAATGTTCTTCAGGGTATGAGCAAAGGAACACAATCGAGAAGGATCCTCCACGCTTGGGCATTGTAGTACACTACCGTTTACCAAGAGGAAGGATCCTTTCTAACTGTGCTTCTCCTCAATACAGGTTGTTCTTGCACTTGAACCTGCTCATCTATAGCGCGTTCTTGTGCTTCACTGTGATGTTCTTCATCTCCTGGTCTTGCTCACCTGATGATGAGAACCTGAGTTGAACTCTTCTCCTTCTTCACTCAAGCCGACTCCTTCTTGGCCATTTTCTTGAGTTTCAGGTTCACTTCCTCATGATCAAGGTGAGGTGTTTGAGCAGCTCTTCTGGTTCATTTGAGCCCTCTTCTGGTTGTCTGCTTTCTTGGGACTGATCCTGATTCATCTTGATACCAAGACCTTCCAAAATCACTTAAGACTCCAGCCTTATCTGATGTAAGATCCCTCAAGTCTTTGATTCTTCTTCATAGTATCCTCTTTCTTCAATGAACTTCACATCTCTAGATACAAGTACCCTTCTAGCTTCCGGATCATAACACTTATATCCTTTTGAGTTGTGGAGTAGCCAATGAACATTGCCTTTCTGCTTCGCTTCTAGCTTGTTCTCAACTCTCCTGGTACCAACACATAACACAAGCATCCAAACACTCTCATATATGTCAAAGATGGCTTATGCTGGTTCAGTACCTCAAACGGTGCTTGATCCTTCAATACCCTAGTAGGTATTCGGTTGATTAGATAGCAAGCAGAGATACAGCATCACTCCAGAATCTTTAGGTACATTAGCTTGGAACATTAATGACCGAGCCACCTCCATCAAGTGCCTGTTCTTCCTCCTCAGCTACACCATTCTGTTGTGGTGTGTAGGCAGCTTGTTTGATGAAGTATTCCATGATGATCTAGATGGTTTTTTTGAAGCTTGTGTATTCTCCTCCATTATCTGATCTCAAAATTTTAATCTTAGCATGATAATGGTTAGTCACATAAGCTTGAAAGTTCTGAATGCATCTATCACCCTATCTTTTGATGGAATTAGTGTTAACCAGGTGTATTTAGATTTTTCATCAATGAATGTGACAAAGTACTTATGATTATCTCTAGAGAAAATAGGTAGTCCACACATCAAGATGAATCAAATCAAAGCAATTTTCATATACAGTAGATGTTCTTGAAATACATTCTACAATGCTTGCCTAAAATGCAAGCTTCACACTTATCATTTTCAAAACCACACCTGGTAACATCAAGTTTAAAGCCCTCATGGGGATGACCTAGTCTAGCATGCCACAATGCATTTTTATTCAAACTAGAAGTGTAAGGATGAGCAGTTATGATTGGAAACAGGATCAAGCTTCAAGCATATATAACTCTCTCCTTTGTAACTCCTTTTCCAATCAGTTGGCTGCTTTCAATATCCTGAAACTTCACATCATTAGGACTGAATATAACATTGCAATTCAAATCAGTAGTGCATCTTAACTGAAAGTAGATTTGATGTGAATCAGGAATGTAAAATGCTCTAGTAGTCTTATCAAATAGCTTTAAGTTTCCTATTCCCTTAATAGGTATCTTATCTCCATTTGCAATCATCACACATCCATTAGTAGGTTCTATGTCTTTAATCAGGTTGGTGTCACTAATCATATGATGAGATGCACCTGAATCTATAATCAATGGTTTCGATGCATTGCTAGCATGATGGCAGATACAATTTGATCTATATGCATTCATCCTAGCATTTCTATCAATGCACTGCTCAATTCCAGCCTTACTATCATTCCTAGCAATCTCAGCCTTACTGTGAGTCATTTCTATAGTCCTAGCAATCATAGAAGCACCAAATGAATACCCATGAATGTTACCATTATCCTTGAGCATTTTGATGAGTGCATCCATCTCGACCTCCCCGATGAAGTCTTGATCATTGCCTCTGGGTTGATGGCTCCAGTATAAGTCACCAAAGCTTTTCCATTCCTTCACTGTTCTCCACTTCAGTTCCTCGGATGGCCCTGCTCCACTTGATCCTTCAGTCATGTGAGCTCTTGCCTCTTTCTCCTTTATGAACTTAGCCGCTTCAAGTGGGATGAAGTATCCAGCACTGAATCTTCTTGTGCCCATACCTCTTGCAATGATCACAATTCCCATTGAACTTCTCATACTTGTTGTAGCCAGCTTTGTTGGCTTGAGGAGGTTCTTCACGCTCAGATTGCACAGCATTTGCAAGAGATAAGTCTCCCTTGCCTCCAAACAAGCCCATTGAGCCCTGCTCCTTTGATCTGAGCACACACCTCCTCAAGGTCAGGTAATTTCGGACCTTAGCATGTGCTGAATGAGACCATTGTAGCTTGCATTCAATGTGAGCAGCAACCCAAAGACCTTGTCTCGCCACTCTCATTTAGAAGCTCTCGATCAACTGTGCTTGGCCTCAACATCTCCAGCTCACCACAGTGTCCTGAACCTCCCCAAATGCTTTGTAAACTCCATGTCATCTGGTTAACCTCGTTGATTGCCTTCTTGACTTCAAACACTTCGGTTCAGGTTAGAAACATTTCCATACACCTTCTTCGAGTGTCCCACAGCTCCTTGGCTGTCTCACAGTAGCTATAAGCATCTAGGATAGCCGGTTCCAACGAGGCATGAAGAACTGACATCACCATCATGTCTTCTTGTTGCCACTTCTCCACAACACTCTCCTCGAGCTCTCTCATACACCCTCTTGAGTAATCGCCCTTGAGCTTCACCAGCTGTGATATGCTTCCACAAACCCTTGCTTCCCACAGCAGTCTTCACCATCCTAGACCAAACTAGGTAGTTGCTTCCTTTGAATGTCACACCTTCATCTTCAAACACTTCCATCTTGAACAGCTTGGACGCCTACAGCTTGAACAAACTACTAGATCTTGTACTGAGAACCCACACTGCCCTCTAGAACAAAGATTTACCCTTGAGTCTTCAAATGAACCTCCCACGGATCACCAAGACACACGAAAGTACCTTGAGCTTTGAACTCTCAAGAAACTCTCAAACACACTCACTTGTTCTCTTAAAGTTTCAACCTTGAATTTTAAGAAAGTCTCTCACTTAACTCAGATTTTAATCAACCTGGCTCTGATACCATGTGAGATTTAAGAATGTAAATGATTATCTGAGTTTAGAAAGGATTATAAGAGAATAAGAGATTAAGAGACAGAGAGACTAATGGAGAATCATAATGAAATGAGTATAGAGAGAGATTGTTTAGAACTGTCTAATCTTATTATGAGATGAGGTTACAATATTTATAGAAGAGGCATTAGGGTTACAAGTTAAGAGAAAGCAGCACTAGTCATAAGCATGTGAAGTCAAGACCAAGAGGAGCGTCCCTTTTGAATGAACGGATGGTAAGGCTCACACGCTTGGCCTTTACAGCCTGTCCACGGCCTGGATGGATAAGGCTCGCCCCACCCTTATCCCTAAACGGTCTGATCAGTCTTGAGACCTTCTATGTCCTCTAGAGGTTTTACTCACCCATCTCCTTCTTCCTTCATGTTTTCAGATGTACGGCCAAGCCCCTCGTCCTACATAGGCCGCATCTGTCCGCATTCATTCCATTACTTGCTTAACTCTTCCTCTCCTTCTCATAATGACTTCCTCATCTCAACAAACCTTAATTCAGACCAAAGATAGGGTACTTGATGCATTTAGGAACTTTCAAACGTATGTGACTAACCATTATCATGCTAAGATTAAAATTTTGAGATCGATAATGGAGGAGAGTACACAAGCAATGCATTCAAGCAGCACTTATCACAATATGGGATTCTACATCAAACAAGCTGTCCATATACTCCACAGCAAAATGGAGTGGCTGAGAGGAAGAATAGGCACCTCATGGAAGTGGCAAGGTCACTTATGTTTCGAGTAACGCCCCAAAGAGATTTGGAGTGATGGTTGCCACCGCTTGTTACTTGATCAATAGAACTCCAACCAAGATTCTGAATGAGAAGGCTCCATTTGAAGTTCTGAACAAGTACAAGCCAGTTCTTGATTACTTGAAAGTCTTGGATGTCTATGCTTTGTGCTCAAACCAGAGAGATGCAATGTTGAAGCAAGAAGCTAACAAGTCATTCATAGGATACTCAGCTACACGAAAGGATACAAGTGCTATGATCCTATAGCAAGAAGAGTACTTGTATCTAGAGACGGAAGTTCTTAGAAGATAGAGGGTACTATGAAGAAAGAATCAAGAAGACCTGAAGGACTTAACATCAGACAAGGCCACCACCTATGGATCATCCTTGAAGGTCTTGGAATCAGTACATCCCAGGATCCAAGAGATCACACGCTACACCTCCTGAAGTTGGTTCACCATCCCACCTTGATCATGAGGGAGGAGAGGAGAATGAAGAGCCTATGCAAGAGGCTAACCAAGATGATGGAGGAGTAGAGGATGAAGGAGAAGAGCATAGGCTCATGGTCATGGGCATGATCATGGTGTGATACAAACACCTTCTCAAAACGCAAGTAGAAGAACAACAGAAGAAGAACCGTTGTGCAACCACTAAGAAGGAGTACAAGGATAAGGAAGGATCCTTCTAGCTGGGTAAACACGAGAGTGTACTACACAATGCCTGCTGGAGCATCCTTCTCAAGCCGTGCTCCTTTGCTCAATATCCAGAAGCACAGTGCCTTTATGGTAAACTTGGATGAGAATCACATCCCAAGAAGCTATGAAGAGGCAATGAAGGATAAGGAATGGAAGGAATCAGTGAGCTGAGGCAGGAGCTATGATAAAGAATGATACATGGTATGAGAGTGAACTACCAAAAGGGAAGAAGGCAGTTCTAGTAGATGGATCTTCACAATCAAATACAAGGCTGATGGACAGATTGAGAGGAAGAAAACTAGAGCTAGTAGCGAGGGTTCACTCAGACATATGGGGAGGATTACATTGAGACATTTGCTCAGAGCTGCTACACACCATTAGGATTGTTCTAAGCTTACGGTTAATCTTGGATGGGGATTGTGGCAAATGGATGTAAAGAATGCATTCTTACAAGGGAACTTGAGGATGAAGTCTACATGTATCCTCCACCAGGCCTAGAACATCTAGTGAAGAAAGGAAATGTAATGAGGTTAAAGAAGGCTATCTATGGCTTGAAGCAATCACCAAGAGCATGGTATAACAAGTTGAGCACAACCTTGAATGGACGTGCTTCAGGAAGTCAGAGTTAGATCACACACTTTTCACCCTCACTACACCTCAGGTATGGTTGCTCTCCTTGTGTATGTGGATGATATCATTATCACAGGGAGTGATAAGGAGGGTATCAAAGCAACCAAGGAGTTCTCAAATCCATGTTTGAAATCAAAGATTTGGGAGAAATGAAATACTTTCTTGGAATTGAGATTTGTAGATCCAAGGAAGGGTTATTCATGTCCCAAAGGAAGTATACACTTGATCTTTTGAAAGATGCAGGTGCTTATGGAGGCAAGACAGCAAGGATGCCTATGGAGGATGGCTACAAAGTACCAAGAGAGGGGGAGATTGAAGACAGCAAGCCATTCCATGATCCTAAACTCTATAGAAAACTTGTTGGCAAATTGATTTACCTTACCATCACAAGACCTGACATATGTTTTGCTGTGAATCAGGTGAGTCAACATATGCAGCTTCCCAAGGAACATCATTGGCACATGGTGGAGAGGCTGCTGATGTATCTGAATGGCTCGCCGATCAAGGAGTCTGGATGGGGTGCAATGGAAGCACTGAGGTGGTGGGCTATTGTGATGCTGATTGGGGAGATAGAGCTGACAGGAGATCAACAACCGCTATTGCACATTCATTGGAGGCAACTTGGTTACATGGAAGAGTAAGAAGCAGAAGGTGGTCTCTTGCTCATGCGAAGCTGAGTATGAGCTATGCTGAAGCTGACCAATGAGCTGGTGTGGATCAAAGGCATCTTGAAGCATTTGGAGATTGATCAAGCCACTTCTATGACAATGCATTGTGATAACCAAGCAGCTATCCACATTGCCTCCAACTCGGTGTTTCATGAGAGAACCAAGCACATTGAAGTTGATTGTCACAAGGTGAGGCAGATGATCATTCTAGGAGTCATCCTGCCATGCTACACTCGGAGTGAAGATCAGTTGGCTGATGTGTTCACTAAGGCTGCAAGACAAAAGACTATGGAGTCCATTCACATTAGATTGGGACTCATAGATCTTGGGAAGAGAAGGAGCTGATCCCCTAAGTCATGAGGTCTTTACTCTTTTCCTCATCAAAGTTTTGTCCCAATGGGTTTTCTTTGGTGAGGTTTTTAATGAGGAAGATCTCATGGCTGTCCAAGCTTAGACTATCACAAAGCTAAGCTTGAGGGGGAGTGTTGAGAAGAGTTGAGTATACAAGTGTGAAGTACAAAGGGGTTAAGACTGAAGAGAGTGTGTTAAGCATTGGTGTGATGGGAGAGGTTCACAGCCCGACCGCATAAGGTCAGATAGGCCGCACGGTCCGCATACACATTCAGACCAGTGAAACCACAATCGTTACAAGGAGTTACCCAGTAACTTATGGGAAGAGAAGGGGCTTTGGCTGATGAATCAGACCGTTGGAGGATAAGAGAGGCGCGGCTTTACAGGCTGGCACAGCTGGAAAGGCAAGAGCATCTTTTGTCCAAGATCCTAGATGCTCCAAGCATGTGGGAACGCTGATTGGCCGAGTTAAAGAGAGCTTATCCTAACCTTGTTGACTTCACATGCTTAGCTCTCCTTTATGATTTCAAAACCCTACTGATCTCTCACTATATATTGTAGCTCTTGTCATTAATAATAAACATACAGTTCTGAGTCTCTCTCTAATCTCTTAAGGCACCATGATTCTCTCTTAGACACTAAACAGCTCTCAAGTCTCTTAATCTTTCACAATCTCTTTCTAATCTCTACTTAAACTCTCACTTATACTCTAGTTACTCTAAGGATCTCTCAATCTCATAACCCAGCTAGAAGGATCCTTCCTTATCCTTGTACTTCTTCTTAGTGGTTGCACAACCGGTTCTTCTTCCTGTTGTTCTTCTACTACTTGTTTTGAGAAGGTGTTTGTATCACACCATGATCATGCCCATGACCATCAGAGCCTATGCTCTCCTTCATCCTCTACTCCTCCATCATCTTGTTAGCCTCTTGCATAGGCTCTTCATTCTCCTCTCCTCCCTCATGATCAAGGTGGGATGGTGAACCAACTTCAGGAGGTGTAGTCGCAGTGATCTCTTGATCCTGGGATGTACTGATTCCAAGACCTTCAAGGATGATCCCAAGTGGTGGCCTTGTCTGATGTTAAGTCCTTCGTCTTCTTGATTCTTTCTTCATAGTACCCTCTATCTTCTAAGAACTTCACGCCTCTAGATACAAGTACTCTTCTTGCTATAGGATCATAGCACTTGTATCCTTTCTGTGTAGCTGAGTATCCTATGAATACAGCCTTAGTACTTCTTGCTTTCATTTGATCTCTCCTGGTTTGAGCACAAAGCATGACATCCAAAGACTTTCAAGTAATCAAGAACAGGCTTGTACTTGTTCAGAACTTCAAATGGAGCCTTCTCATTCAGAATCTTGGTTGGAGTTCTATTGATCAAGTAACAAGCAGTGGCAACTGCATCACTCCAAAATCTCTTTGGGACGTTACTCTGAAACATAAGTGACCTTGCCACTTCCATGAGGTGCCTATTCTTCCTCAGCCACTCCATTTTGTGGAGTATATGGACAGCTTGTTTGATGTAGAATCCCATATTGTGATAAGTGCTGCTTGAATGCATTGCTTGTGTACTCTCCTCCATTATCTGATCTCAAAATTTTAATCTTAGCATGATAATGGTTAGTCACATACGTTTGAAAGTTCCTAAATGCATCAAGTACCCTATCTTTGGTCTGAATTAAGGTTAACCAGGTGTATTTGGATTTTCATCAATGAATGTGACAAAATACTTATAGCTATCTCTAGATAAGCAGTCCATACATCTGAATGAACTAGATCAAAGCAATTCTCATAAACAAAGTAGTTGACAAACACAGTTTACAATGCTTGCCTAAAATGCAAGCTTCACAATTTTGTTTTCAAACACAACACCTGGTACCATTAAGTTCAAAGCTTTAACATGAGGGTGTCCTACTCTAGCATGCCACAATGCATGTTTATTCATCAAAGAAGCAGAAGTAAACGAGCAACTATAATCGGAACGTATGAGTTCTTCAAGCATATAGAGATCTCCTTTAGTCACCCCTTTCCCAATCAATCTTGCTCTCAATATCCTGAAACTTCACATCATTAGGACTAAAGATAACATTGCATTGTAAATCATTAGTACATTTCTTTACATAATAGGTTTGATGTGAATTCGGCATGTAAAAAGCTTTAGATTCTTTGTTAAACAAATTAAGCTTTCCTATTCCTTAATAGGTATCTTATCTCCATTTGCTATCATCACATGTCCATGAGTAGGTTCTATATCCTTAATCAGTTTCTCATCACTTATCATATGATGTGATGCACCAGAATCAACAATCAATGGTTTATCTACTCGCTTTAGCATTATGACATAGATTACCAAGTGATGAATGAATCCTATCATTTCTAGCAATGTGTGCACATCTATACTCATTCCTAGCCTCTAACCGTTCTACTAGTTCTCTAATCAAGTGATCATCCTTATATGCAATCATAGATGCTCCAAAGGAATAACCATAAGTGTTACCGCTTTCCTTTAGCATTTTGAAGAGCGCATCAAGGTCTGATCTCCTGATGTAGTCATCATTGCTGAGCTTGAGGCTGTAAGCCACCAGAGACTTCCCATTCCCATTATTGCCTCCATGACCATCCACTTCACTTGTCTTGATGGTGCCAGCTCCACTTGATCCTTCAGTCACATTTGCCCTTCCCTCACGCTCCTTCATGAACTTGGCAGGCTTGAGGTGTGGGTGTAGTATCCAGCATTGGCTTTTCTTATGACCATGCTTCTTGCAATGATCACAGTTGCCATTGAACTTCCTGTCCTCATACTTCCCGTGAGATGCCTTGTTTGTTGTGGAGCTTCGGTCAAGTCCTCATGAGCTGCTTGATTGGCAAGAGAGCTCCCCTTTCCTCCAAACAACCCATATGACCCCTGCTCCTTTGGATTTATGCACACACATCCTCAAGGTCCGGAAGTTTGTCAGCCCTCAACATGTGCTGGATGAGTTGAGTGTAGGCGGGTTCAGCGTGAGAAGCAGTCCAAAGACCTTATCTTGCTCACGCCTCTCATTCAGCTGATCAGGATCAGTTGTGCTTGGCCTCAGCATCTCTAGTTCTGACCATAAGGACCTGAACCTTCCCAAGTGCTTAGTGAACTCCATATCCTCTCACAGACGGTTGATAGCTTGCTTTACTTCAAACACACCGGCAGGTTGGAGATGTTCCCATACACCTTCTTCAGCTGTCCCACAGCTCTTTGGCTGACTCACAGTAGCTGTAGGCGTCTAAGATGGCTGGATCCAAGGATGCGTGTAGAACCGTCATCACCAGCATGTCTTCTTATTTCTCTACAGCCGCTTCATTGGAGACCTCTTCTTGATCTCTCCCCTGAGTAATGAGTTTTGAGCCTCCCTGATGTGCCCCCACAAACCCTTACTTCCCACAGCAGTCTTCACCATCCGACCACACAAGATAGTTGTTACCTTTGAAAGTAACCACCTTCATCCTCATGTTCATACCATGTTCCATCTTTGCTTAGCTTGACTTGAACAACTTGAATCTGATGAAATCTTGAGTCTTGAGTCACGCACACACACCAATCTTGAGTCTAGGATCACACACACACACCGAACGTAGCACAGCCCAAACACCTTCAAAGCCACTGTAGCTTCAAAGCCTTCAGCTTGTACCTCTCTAAAGATCAAACCCCGATCCTAATGAACCTGGCTCTGATACCATATGAGATTGAGAGATCCTTAGAGTAACTAGAGTATAAGTGAGAGTTTAAGTAGAGATTAGAAAGAGATTGTGAAAGATTAAGAGACTTGAGAGCTGTTTAGTCTAAGAGAGAATCATGGTGCCTTAAGAGATTGAGAGAGACTCAGAACTGTATGTTTATTATTAATGACAAGAGCTACAATATATAGTGAGAGATCAGTAGGTTTTCAAATCATAAAGGAGAGCTAAGCATGTGAAGTCAACAAGGTTAGGATAAGCTCTCTTTAACTCGGCCAATCAGCTTCCCACATGCTTGAGCATCTAGATCTTGGACAAAGATGCTCTTGCCTTTCCAACTGTGCCAGCCTGAAAGCCGCCTCTCTTATCCTCCAACGGTCTGATTCATCAGCCAAAGCCCTTTTCTTCCCATAAGTTACTCGGGTAACTCCTTGTAACCGCGGTCATGGTTTCACTGGTCTGAATAGTACGGACCGCACGGCTTTGACGGCCTTGTACGGTGCCAATCGCGGAACCTCTCCCATCACACCAATGCTTAACACACTCTCTTCAGTCTTAACCCCTTTGTACTTCACACTTGTATACTCAACTCTTCTCAACAAAGATTCTCACAAAGTGATTTATCCTGGTTTGATTGGAACGACGAAGAAGCTGTGCTATTCCCAAACTGGGAATTTGGAGTCACCTGATTTGAAAGTGGGATAACTTCTTCATCCCAACTCCTATGAGATTTATTCAACTTCCTAGGGATTCTCCACAACTTTATGTATCCAAATCAAGCTTCTCACAAAGTGATTCATCCTGGTTTGATTGGAACGACGAAGAAGCTGTGCTATTCCCAAACTGGGAAACTGGAATCACCTGATTTGAAAGTGGGATAACTTCTTTTTGCCAACTCCTTTGAGATTTATTCAACTTCCTTGTGATTCTCCACCACTTTATGTATTCAAATCAAGCTTCTTACAAAGTGATTCATCCTGGTTTGATTGGAACGACGAACAAGCTGTGCTATTCCCAAACTAGAAACTGGAATCACATGATTTGAAAGTGGGATAACTTCTTCATGCCAACTCCTATGAGATTTATTCAACTTCCTGGTGATTCTCCACAACTTTATGTATCCAAATCAAGATTCTCACAAAGTGATTCATCCTGGTTTGATTGGAACGACGAAGAAGCTGTGCTATTCCCAAATGAAACCGGAATCCGATTTGAAAGTGGGATAACTTTTTCATGCCAACTCCTATGAGATTTATTCAACTTCCTGGTGATTCTCCACCACTGTATGTATCCAAATAAAGTTACAAAGTGATTCATCCTGGTTTGATTGGAACGATAGCTGCATTTTCCAAACTAGGAAATGGAATCACGATTTGAAAGTGGGATAACTTCTTTTTGCCAACTCCTATGAGATTTATTCAACTTCCTGGTGATTCTCCACCACTTTATGTATCCAAATCAAGCTTTTTACAATGTGATTCATCCTGGTTTGATTGGAACGATGAAGAAGCTTTGCTATTCCCAAACTGGGAAACTGGAATCACCTGATTTGAAAGTGGGATATGTTGAGATGAGGTAATAAAGAGTGACTATATTGATAGAGAATGAGGATTGAGACAGACAGTAACTTTGGAGTTACCACAGTAACTTTGGTTTTACTGTGGTAACTAAGTTAAAGCTTGGAGTTACCTTGGCTCACATTGGAGAGTAAGCCACGAAAGGAGCTGTATGGATAAGGGAGGAGCAGTCTGGATAAGGTTTAGGGCTGGATAAGGCTGGAGACAGGCTGGAAAGTAGACAGCATCTAGTAAAAGATGCCAAAGGGATCAAGCATGTGAAGACTCCCATTGGCTGCTTTTGGATGGCTCTCTTTGACTACACATGCCCTGAACCTCTACCTTATCTGATTGATTTCGAAATTGTCTCTCTCATATAAGTATGTTGTAAACCTCATCTTTAATAATTAATGGAGTTTGAGTCTCTCTCTCTAGAATCTCTCTATTCTCTCTAAATTCTACTCTAATCTTCTCTGATTATTATTAAACACACTCTAAAACACAAAGTGTTTATGGTATCGAGCCAGGTTGCTCAAGGGGTGAGTGTGTGATTTCAATTCATAAATCTGAGTGTTCTTGAGTGTTCTTGAGTGTTCTTGGTGTTCTTGAGTTCTGATCTTTATTATCTGAGTGGTGTGAGATATTCTGATGGATTCAAACTATCTCAACATGGATATGAAGCACAGATCTAGTACAACCATGGAGCTTGAAGAAGAGAGGGATGGCGATTGGTCAAGATGGGCAAAGAGAGCTTTGGAAAGTGTGGGTTATGGTGTGGTCATGTAAAGGGGAAGCCTTTAGTGGAAATGGCTACTGAAGAAAGGTCAAACTTGTGAAGGTCAGTGGAGACAAGAGAGTGATCCGTGGCAGAGACAAGGAAAGGATGAGTTGTATCAGCTTGTGGGAAGGCTGAGAGAAGGATGGATGGAGCTGGATATGCTGAGACCAAGCACAGCTGATCCGAGTTATTAAAGAAAGGAGGAAACAAGATGTGTTCTTTAGCTTTCTTGTGAAGGAGATAGGGTTCTTACTGGCGTGTGATTTGTGGGAAGAGAACAAGAGATCAAACCAGTGGAAAGGTGGTACAAGCTGTAAGAAGGGAAGGCTGAGAAAGCTTTCAGAGTGTGGCTTAAGATGGGAAAGGCTTGGAAGAAGAACATGGAGTCTGGTTATCTAAGTGATAAGATGAGCTTGAAGATGATCAAGGAGGTGGCTCAACAAGTGGTAAGAGGAGAGTGTTCTTACTCTGCCTATATGAGTAACTCAGTGGAGGATAGTATGGTTATGAAGGAGCAGGAGATCAAAGGATCAGATGACCCTATCACAAAGAAAGAATGGGATGAGTTTGTCAGTATGTGTATGCTTTGGCTACGACCGAGACAAGGTGCTCTGCCTTAACATCCACATCCAAACCCATTATCATTGATTCTGGAGCAACACATCATATGATCAGTGATAGAAGTCTGATAAGTGAAGTCAAGGCTGCAACAGGGAGTGTCATGATAGCTAATGGTGCTAGGATCCCAATAGAAGGAGTGGGAAACCTCAAGCTGTTTGAGAAGAACTCACTGCGTTCTATTTGCCTCAATTCACTTCAAATCTGATATCAGTGAAGAAGGCCACCGTTGATCTTGATTGTCAAGTAGTATTCAGGCCAAATGAGGTTGAGTTTCAAGACTTGAAGACTGGGAGAGTTATTGGTAGAGGGACAGCAGAATCAGTTATATCATCTCCAAACAGCTAAGAACTCTAATCCTATTGATTCTATATGCTTGAGTAGTACTGCTGATAGGTGTAACAGTATTACTTGGCATGCTAGATTAGGACATCCTCATGCTCGTGCAATTGAATTGATTAGACCTGATATGTCATTCAATCACTTGGAATGTGAAGCTTGCATCTTAGGGAAGCATTGTAGAACTGTTTTCCCACATCAGAGACCATATATGCAAATTGCTTTGATCTTGTTCATTCAGATGTGTGGACAGCCCCTTGTATGTCTAGAAAACCAGAAGTACTTTGTGACATTCATAGATGAGAAGTCTAAGTATACATGGATCACATTGCTGCCATCTAAGGATAGAGTGTTTGAGGCTTTGTCAACTTCCAAGCATATGTAACTAACCATTACAATGCTACTGTGAAGGTACTACGGTCTGATAATGGAGGAGAATACACCAGTCATGCCTTCAAGAATCATTTGGCTAAACATGGGATAGTGCATCAGACCAGTTGTCCTTACACACCACAGCAGAATGGGGTAGCTGAGAGGAAGAATAGGCATCTGATGGAGGTGGCTAGATCCATGATGTATCATGCTAATGTTCCAAAGAGGTTTTGGGGTGATGCTGTTCAGACTGCATGCTATCTTATCAATCGGATTCCAACTAAGGTATTGAAGAATCTGTCTCCATTTGAAGTGCTGAACAAGAGCAAGCCAAACATAGATCATCTCCGTGTCTTTGGATGTCTATGTTATGTCTGGGTTCCAGAGAACAGAGAAACAAGTTGGAGGCAAAGAGCACTAAAGCAATGCTCATTGGGTACTCAGTAACTTCGAGAAGGGTACAAGTGCTATGATCCAGCAACCAGGAGAGTGTTGGTGTCTAGAGATGTTAAGTTCATAGAGATCAGGGGTATTATGAAGAAAAGAATTGGGAAGATTTGGAAGATCTGTCTCAAGAACCAAGAAACATGGCGAGAATCGAGGAACATATTGGAAAGGCTTGGGGTAAACATGTCCCGGGATAAGGTTAGAGAACCTGAAAGAACAACTCCCCTTGATCATGAGGGGGTAATGAGTCTGAATCAGGAGTGCAAGAGCAGCACCAAGGGGATTCAGGTCATCATGATCAAGTGGTGACACAAGAAGTAGAGAATTTTCCTCAGTCGGTGTGGATGAGCAAGGAGAGGTTCATGATCAAGAGGAGGTGAGTGAGACAGAAACAGAGGTTCAAGCAGAGGTTCAAGCTGAGGAACAGGTTCAACCATTGGGAGGAGCACACGGATAAAGAGGGATGCTTCCAACCGGGTAAACACGAGTGTACTACAATGCCCAGGCTGTGGAGCATCCTTCTCAAGCTGTGTGTTCCTTTAATATCCAAGAGCACATGGTGTTTATGTGTAACTTGGATGAGAATGAGATACCAAGATCTTATGAAGAAGCTATGAAGCACAAGGTTTGGAGAGATTCAGTAGGAGATGAAAGGGATGCAATGATCAGGAATGACACTTGGTATGAGAGTGAGTTACCTAAAGGGAAGAAGGCAGTTTCAAGCAGATGGATCTTCACCATCAAGTATCTTGCAAATGGGGAGATAGATAGGCGCAAGACCAGGCTGGTTGCAAGAGGATTTACACAGACTTATGGGGAAGATTACATTGACACTTTTGCACCAGTGGCCAAGCTTCACACAATTCGAATTGTGTTATCCATTGCAACAAACTTGGAGTGGGATTTGTGGCAAATGGATGTTAAGAATGCGTTCTTGCAAGGTGAACTTGAAGATGAAGTATACATGCATCCACCTCCTGGTCTTGAGCATCTAGTAAAGCCAGGGAATGTTTTGAGATTGAAGAAAGCAATATATGGGTTGAAACAGTCACCTAGAGCTCTCAGGAAGCTGAGTACAACACTCAATGGGAGAGGCTTTAGGAAGTCTGAACTAGATCACACTCTCTTCACCTTGACAGGACCTTCAGGGAGCATTGTGATTCTAGTGTATGTGGATGATTTGATTATCACAGGAAGTGATAAGGCAGGGATTCAGGCTACTAAGGAGTTTCTCAAATCTGTGTTTGACATCAAGGATTTGGGAGAGATGAAGTATTTTCTGGGCATTGAGATATGCAGATCAAAGGAGGGTTTGTTTATGTCTCAAAGGAAGTATACTATGGATATGTTGAAAGAGACTAATGTGCTTGGAGGAAAGATGGCCAAGACACCTCTTGAGGAGGGATATAAGGTTCTGCGTGAGGGGGAGGTTGAAGAGAAGCAGCTGTTTGAGGACCCTAAGCTATACAGGAAGATGGTTGGCAAGCTGATCTACTTGACAATTACTAGGCCAGATATATGCTTTGCTGTGAATCAAGTGAGTCAACATATGCAGGCGCCAAAGGTCCATCATTGGAAGATGGTTGATAGGATACTAAGGTATCTGAGTGGGACGGTTGGACAAGGAGTTTGGATGGCTCTGATACCATATAAGATTTAAGGATGTAAATGATTATCTGAGTTTAGAAAGGATTATAGAAGAGAATAAGAGATTAAGAGACAGATTAGAGACTAATGGAGAATCATAATGAAATGAGTATAGAGAGAGATTGTTTAGAACTGTCTAACTTTCATTAATGAGATAAGGATACATTATATAGTGAGAGAGAGGCTCTAGGGTTTCGAATACACAAGAGAGAAAGCATGTGGAGTCAATGGATAAGATAAGAATGCATTTGAACTATCCAATGAGAGTGGCCGCGTGTGTGAGGCATCTTTGCTTTATGCCTTCTTCTTTCCAGCTCAAGACAGGCTGTCACACGCTCCTTCTTCCTTTGGTAACGGTCTGATCCTTCAGGTGAGTGATCAGTGCTTCTTCTTATCATGGTAAGTCACCCAAGTAACTCTTGACTTAACGCAGCTGAGGTAAGTGTGCGGTGATGCTCGACCTTCATTGCCTTGTGCGGACACCTTACCCAAACCTATCCATTCCTCCTAAGCTCCTTCTTCTCCATCCACACTTAACCTCTCAAGACTTCTCATCTCAACACTTCCCTCAAGCTTAGCTTTGTGAAAGACTAAGCTTGGATGGCCATGAGATCTTCCTCATTAAAACCTCACCAAGGAAAACCCATTGGGACAAAACCTTGATGAGGGAAAAAGAGTAAAGACCTCACAGCCAAGAGGATCAGCTCCTTCTCTTCCCAAGATCAATGAGGCCCAACCTGATGTGAATGGACTCCATTGTCTTCTGTCTTGCAGCCTTGGTGAACACATCAGCCAACTGATCTTCACTCCTCGTGTAACATGGCAAGATGACTCCTAGAATGATCATTTGCCTCACCTTGTGGCAATCAACTTCAATGTGCTTGGTTCTCTCATGAAACACCGAGTTGGAGGCAATGTGAATGGCTGCTTGGTTATCACAATGCATTGTCATTGGCGTGGCTTGATCAATCTCCAAATGCTTCAAGATGCCTTTGATCCATACCAACTCGTTGGTAAGCTTCAGCATAGCTCTATACTCAGCTTCTGCGCTTGAGCAAGAGACCACCTTCTGCTTCTTACTCTTCCATGTCACCAAGTTGCCTCCAATGAATGTGCAATAGCCTGTGGTTGATCTCCTGTCTGTTCTATCACCAGCCCAATCTGCATCACAGTATCCCACCACTTCAGTGCTTCCATTGCAACCCATCCATACTCCTTGATCAGGTGAGCCATTGAGATACATCAAGATCCTCTCCACCATGCGCCAATGATGCTCCTTAGGAACTTGCATGTGTTGACTCACCTGATTCACAGCAAAACAAATGTCAGGTCTAGTTATGGTAAGATAAATCAATTTGCCAACTAGTTTTCTATAGAGTTTAGGATCCTGATAAGGTTTGCTGTCTTCAATCTCCCCCTCTCGTGGGACTTTGTAGCCATCCTCCATAGGCATCCTTGCAGTCTTGCCTCCATAAGCACCTGCACCTTTCAAAAGATCAAGTGTATACTTCCTTTGGGACATGAATAAACCTTCCTTGGATCTACATATCTCAATTCCAAGAAAGTATTTCATTTCACCCAAATCTTTAATCTCAAACATGGATTTAATGAACTCCTTGGTTGCTATGATACCTTCCTTATCACTTCCTGTGATAATGATATCATCAACATACACAAGAAGTGCAATCATACCTGAGGGAGTGAGTGAAGAGAGTGTGGTCTAGTTCAGACTTCAAGCCACGGCCATTCAGAGTGTTGCTTGTTGTACCAAGCCCTTGGTGATTGCTTCAGCCCATAGATAGCTTTCTTCAATCTTAACACATTCCTTTCTTCACTAAGTGTTCTAGGCCGGAGGTGGATGCATATATACTTCATCCTCAAGTTCACCTTGTAAGAATGCATTCTTCACATCCATTTGCCATAACCCCATCCAAGATTCACAGCAGCTTAATAAATCCTTATTGTATGTAGTTTAGCTACTGGTGCAAAGGTTTCTATGTAATCTTCTCCATAAGTTTGAGTGAAACCTCTTGCTACTAGCCTTGACTTCTTCCTCTCAACCTTTCCATCAGCCTTATACTTGATTGTGAATATCCATTTACTACTCACAGCCTTCTTCCTTTTGTAACTCTCTCATACCATGTATCATTCTTGATCATGGCTCCTGCCTCACAGTCCAACTGACCTTCCATTCTTTATCCATGATTGCTTCTTCATAGCTCTTGGAATATAGTTCTCATCCAAGTTAACCATGAACGCACAATGTTCTTCGGGTATTGAGCAAAGGAACACATTGGCTGAGAAGGATCCTCCACAGCTTGGGCATTGTAGTACACTCCTGTTTACCCAAGAGGAAGGATCCTTTCTAATCCTTGTGCTTCTCCTCAATACAGGTTGTTCTTGCACTTGAACCTGCTCATCTTGTATATGGTTCTTGGCTTCACTGTGATGTTCTTCATCTCTGGTCTTGCTCACCTTGATGATGAGAACCTGAGTTGAACTTTCTCCTTCTTCAAGCTTCACTCTTCTTGGCCATTTCTTGAGTTTCAGGTTCACTTCCCCTCATGATCAAGGTGAGGTGTTTGAGCAGCTCTTCGTTCATTTGAGCTCTCTGGTTGTCTACTTTGTGGACTGATCCTGATTCATCAGGATACCAAGACTTATCTGATGTAAGATCCCTCAAGTCTTCTTGATTCTTCTCTTCATAGTATCCTCTTTCTTCAATGAACTTCACATCTCTAGATACAAGTACCCTTCTACTGGATCATAACACTTATATCCTTTTGAGTTGTTGAGTAGCCAATGAACATTGCCTTTCTCGCTTCTTGCTTCTAGCTTGTTCTCAACTCTCCTGGTACCAACACATAACACAAGCATCCAAACACTCTCATATATGTCAAAGATGGCTTATGCTTGGTTCAGTACCTCAAATGGTGCTTGATCCTTCAATACCCTTGTAGGTATTCGGTTGATTAGGTAGCAAGGATACAGCATCACTCCGAATCTTTTAGGTACATTAGCTTGGAACATTAATGACCGAGCCACCTCCATCAAGTGCCTGTTCTTCCTCTCAGCTACACCATTCTGTTGTGTGTGGGGCAGCTTGTTTGATGAAGTATTCCATGATGATCTAGATGGCTTTTGAACGATAGCTTGTGTATTCTCCTCCATTATCTGATCTCAAAATTTTAATCTTAGCATGATAATGGTTAGTCACATAAGCTTGAAAGTTCTGAATGCATCTATCACCCTATCTTTGATGGAATTAGTGTTAACCAGGTGTATTTAGATTTTCATCAATGAATGTGACAAAGTACTTATGATTATCTCTAGAGAAAATAGGTGCAGTCCACACATCAGTATGAATCAAATCAAAGCAATTTTCATAAACAGTAGATGTTCTTGGAAATACATTCTACAATGCTTGCCTAAAATGCAAGCTTACACTTATCATTTTCAAAACCACCTGGTAACATCAAGTTTAAAGCCCTCTCGGGGATGACCTAGTCTAGCATGCCACAATGCATTTTTATTCAAACTAGAAGCGTAGTAAATGAGCAGTTATGATTGGAAACAGATCAAGCTTCTCAAGCATATATAACTCTCCCTCCTTTTTCCAATCATTGGCTGCTTTCAATATCCTGAAACTTCACATCATTAGGACTGAATATAACATTGCAATTCAAATCAGTAGTGCATTTCTTAACTGAAAGTAGATTTGATGTGAATTCAGGAATATAAAATGCTCTAGTAGTCTTATCAAATAGCCTTAAGTTTCCTATTCCCTTAATAGGTATCTTATCTCCATTTGCAATCATCACACATCCATTGGTAGGTTCTATGTCTTTAATCAGGTTGGTGTCACTAATCATATGATGAGATGCACCTGAATCTATAATCAATGGTTTGGATGCATTGCTAGCATGATGGCAGATACATTTTGATCTATATGCATTCATCCTAGCATTTCTATCAATGCACTGCTCAATTCCAGCCTTACTATCATTCCTAGCAATCTCAGCCTTACTGTGAGTCATTTCTATAGTCCTAGCAATCATAGAAGCACCAAATGAATACCCATGAATGTTACCATTATCCTTGAGCATTTTGATGAGTGCATCCATCTCGGACCTCCTGATGAAGTCTTGATCATTGCCTCGGGGGTTGATGGCTCCAGTATAGGTCACCAAAGCTTTTCCATTTCCTTCACGGTTCTCCACTTCAGTTCCTGGTTGGATGGCCCTGCTCCACTTGATCCTTCAGTCATGTGAGCTCTTGCCTCTTTCTCCTTTATGAACTTAGCCGCTTCAAGTGGGGATGGAGTATCCAGCACTGAATCTTCTTGTGCCCATACCTCTTGCAATGATCACAATTCCCATTGAACTTCTCATACTTGTTGTAGCCAGCTTTGTTGGCTTGAGGAGGTTCTTCACGGTCAGATTGCACAGCATTTGCAAGAGATAAGTCTCCCTTGCCTCCAAACAAGCCCATTGAGCCCTGCTCCTTTGTATCTGAGCACACACCTCCTCAAGGTCAGGTAACTTCTGACCTTAGCATGTGCTGAATGAGACCATTGTAGCTTGCATTCAATGAGCAGCAACCCAAAGACCTTGTCTCTCCACGCCTCATTTAGAAGCTCGATCAACTGTGCTTGGCCTCAACATCTCCAGCTCAGACCACAGTGTCCTGAACCTCCCCAAATGCTTTGTAAACTCCATGTCATCTCTGGGTTAACTCATGATTGCCTTCTTGACTTCAAACACTGGTTCAGGTTAGAAACATTTCCATACACCTTCTTCAGAGTGTCCCACAGCTCCTTGGCTGTCTCACAGTAGCTATAAGCATCTAGGATAGCCGGTTCCAAAGAGGCATGAAGAACTGACATCACCATCATGTCTTCTTGTTGCCACTTCTCCACACCACTCTCTTGCATTCTTGAGTAATGCTTTGAGCGCATTTGCCTGAAAGTTCAAATCTTCATTTAGACAGACGTAGTTGCTTTGAATGTCACTGACCTTCACTTTCATAACACTTTCCATCTTGAACAGCGACGCTTCATGAACAAACTACTAGATCTTGTACTGAGAACCCACACTGCCCTCTAGAACAGATTTACTTGAGTCTTCAAATGAACCTCCCACGGATCACCAAGACACACGCAGTACCTTGAGCTTTGAACTCTCAAGAAACTCTCAAACACACTCACTTGTTCTCTTAAAGTTTCAAACTTGAATCCTTTAAGAGAGTCACCAACTCAGATTTTAATCAACCTGGCTCTGATACCATATAAGATTTAAGGATGTAAATGATTATCTGAGTTTAGAAAGGATTATAGAAGAGAATAAGAGATTAAGAGACAGATTAGAGACTAATGGAGAATCATAATGAAATGAGTATAGAGAGAGACTTGAACTGTCTAACTTTCATTAATGAGATAAGGATACATTATATAGTGAGAGAGAGTTCCTACACAAGAGAAAGTTGGAGTCAATGGATAAGATAAGAATGCATTTGAACTATCCAATGAGAGTGGCCGCGCGGTGGGCATCTTTGCTTTATGCCTTCTTTCCAGCTCAAGACAGGCTGTCACACGCCCTTCTTCCTTTGGTAACGGTCTGATCCTTCAGGTGAGTGATCAGTGCTTCTTCTTATCATGGTAAGTCACCCAAGTAACTCTTGACTTAACAGAAGCCGAGGTAAGTGTGTATCGCCAAGTGCTACGGCCTTGTAACGGCCTTGCCTTGTACGGACACCTTACCCAAACCTATCCATTCCTCCTAAGCCTCTCCATCCACACTTAACCTCTCAAGACTTCTCATCTCAACAATGAAGTGGTTGTTATTGTGATGCTGATCAGGCAGAGATAGAGTGGACAGGAGATCAACTACCGGGTATTGTACATTCATTGGAGGGAACTTGGTAACTTGGAAGAGTAAGAAGCAGAAGGTTATCTCCTGTTCAAGTGCTGAAGCCAGTATAGAGCCATGTTGAAGCTGACAAACGAGTTGGTGTGGATCAAGGGATCAAGCATCTAGAGATTGAGCAGAGTACTCTATGACTATGCATTGTGACAATCGCAAGCTATCCACATTGCCTCTAACTCAGTGTTTCATGAGAGAACAAAGCACATAGAGGTGGATTGTCATAAGGTGAGGCAGATGATAATCTTAGGAGTGATTCTGCCATGTTATACAAGAAGTGAAGATCACGCAGATGTGTTTACTAAGGCAGCTAGATTGAAGACAATGGAGTCCATACTATCAAGGCTGGACTCATTGATCTTACTCCAGTGAGCTGAGCCCCTTAACCATGGAGTCTCTATTTTTCCCTCATCAAAGTTTTATCCCAATGGGTTTTCTTTGGTGAGGTTTTTAATGAGGGAGGTCTCAGGAGTTTCCAAGTGACTTGTTCCACATGGTCAAGCTTGAGGGGAGTGTTGAAGAGGTAATAAAGAGTGACTATATTGATAGAGAATGAGGATGAATGCATAAGACTTTGAGTTACCACAAGAACTTTGGTTTTACCGCGGGTAACTAAGTTAAAGCTTGAAAGTTACCTTGGCTCACATGGAGAGTAAGCCACCACCAGGAGCTGTATGGATAAGGGAGGAGCAGTCTGTGTTGAACTGAATGTTGAACTGAAGAGAAGATGGAGCTTGTACAATGATAGGCAAGCTCTGAATGTTAACTTGAAGAATAGAAATGGAGGAAAGGAGAAGGGAGTAGTTTGGTTCTAGGCAAAGAGAGGGCAAGTCTTGCAGAGATTGCCTGTCAAGCTCTCAGGAGGGTCTTAAGAAGTCAAGAAGTGATCTTATGGCTGTGCAAGATTGGGTTTAAGTCCAGGAGGGACTTAGACACCATTTGGAGAATATTTGGTGAGACAGAATCTAAAGTTACCACGGTAACTTGGAGAGTTACCACAAGAAGAGAACACAAAACTCTTAAGAGAAAGGACAAAACTCTTAAGAGAAGAAGACAAAACTCTTAAGAGAAGAAGACAAAGGAGAGGCTGGCGAGTGACAGGCTGGAAAGGAGAGTCCCTTGCTGTAAAGTAAAAGCAAAAGGAGACCATGTATCTAGAAAAGAAGTGGTCAGATTCATGGGAGCCTTTACTAGCCAATAAGAGCCAGCCTTGACCAGATTCAAATGGACCATTATCCATTAGGAAGAGCCAGCCACGACCAAGACCATCTTTCCATCTCATCCATCCATTTAAATTCAAGTTATAACAGCCCTTAGATTTAGGTTTATGATTGCAAGTTGTAAAGAGCATATATAAGCTCATAAGTGATGTTTTGTAATCTAAGTGAGTAAGGGGTTTCCTTCTCCTTCATGAATCTGAAACACTTATTCTCTCAGTCTCTCTAGTCTCTTAATCTCTGTTCTTAAGTCTCTTAACCTCTCAAGACTTCTCATCTCAACACGAAGTGGTTGGTTATTGTGATGCTGATTGGGCAGGAGATAGAGTGGACAGGAGATCAACTACTTGGGTATTGTACATTCATTGGAGAACTTGGTAACTTGGAAGAGTAAGCAGAAGGTTATCTCTGTTCAAGTGCTGAAGCTGAGTATAGAGCCATGTTGAAGCTGACAAGCGAGTTGGTGTGGATCAAGGGGATCTTGAAGCATCTAGAGATTGAGCAGAGTACTCTATGACTATGCATTGTGACAATCAGCAGCTATCCACATTGCCTCTAACTCAGTGTTTCATGAGAGAACAAAGCACATAGAGGTGGATTGTCATAAGGTGAGGCAGATGATAATCTTAGGAGTGATTCTGCCATGTTATACAAGAAGTGAAGATCAGCTTGCAGATGTGTTTACTAAGGCAGCGATTGAACAATGGAGTCCATACTATCAAGGCTTGGACTCATTGATCTTACTCCCAGGAGCCCCTTAACCATGGAGTCTCTACTCTTTTCCCTCATCAAGTTTTATCCCAATGGGTTTTCTTTGGTGAGGTTTTAATGAGGAGGTCTTCATGGTTTCAAGCTTGACTTGTTCCACATGATCAACTTGAGGGAAGTGTTGAGAAGAGGTAATAAAGAGTGACTATATTGATAGAGAATGAGGATTGAGACAGTGATAACTTTGGAGTTACCACGGTAACTGGTTTCTTGTGGTAACTAAGTTAAAGCTTGAAAGTTACCTTGGCTCACATTGGAGAGTAAGCCACCAAGAGCTGTATGGATAAGGGAGAGCAGTCTGTGTTGAGCTGAATGTTGAAGCTGAAGAAGATGGAGCTTGTACAATGATAGGGCAAGCTACAGAATGTTGAAGAATAGAAATGGAGTGAAAGGAGAAGTATAGGTAGTTTGGTTCTAGTGCAAAGAGGGCAAGTCTTCAGGAGTTGCTGTCAAGCCGGGGAGGGTCTTAAGAAGTCGAAGTGATCTTATGGCTGTGCAAGATTGGGTTTAAGTCCAGGAGGGACTTAGACACCATTTGGAGAATATTTGGTTGAGACAGTAACTCCAAAGTTACCACGGTAACTTTGGAGGTTCTACGATGAAGAGCACAAAACTCTTAAGAGAAAGGACAAAACTCTTAAGAGAAAAAAACTCTTAAGAGAAACAAAGGAGGCTGAGTGACAGGCTGGAAAGGAGGAGTCCCTGTGTAAAGTAAAAGCAAAAGGAGACCATGTATCTAGCAAAGTGGTCAGATTCATGGGCCTTTTAGCTAATAATAAGAGCCAGCCTTCCTTGACCAGATTCAAATGGACCAATTATCCATTAGGAAGAGCCAGCCACGATAAGACCATCTTTCCATCTCATCCATCCATTTAAATTCAAGTTATAACAGCCCTTAGATTTAGGTTTATGATTGCAAGTTGTAAAGAGCATATATAAGCTCATAAGTGATGTTTTGTAACTCTTAAGTGAGTAAGGGGGTTTCCCTTCTCCTTCATGAATCTGAAACACTTATTCTCTCAGTCTCTCTAGTCTCTTAATCTCTGTTCTTAAGTCTCTTAATCTCTGTTCCTGATTCTCTTATACACTCTCATCAACCTCTCTCTAAATCACACAAAACAAGCTCTAATCATTCTCCATTGGAGATTATCCACACACACATACTACAAGAGTAGAGATCTCTTTAAAAATCATATGGTATCGAGCCAGGTTCATCAGAGCCTGGTTGAAGAGCTCAAGTCCACAGCTCACTCCTCAGCTCAAATCCAAACCTTGAAGCCATTTCTATGCGATTTCAGTTTCTCTGAAGATGAAGGCTGAAGCCATGGTGTGTGTGTTCTTGGTTCCTCATCCTGTTCTCTATCCGTCCAGATGGTGATTCTCCTTGGAAGCAAAGGTGTATGGAGAGGCCTAGCAGACCAGACTCCAAGGCGCCTTGTCCAAGAGAAGTTCTCATCCTGTTACAAACAAGATGGTGTCATAAACTTGGCACAAAGAAGTTATGAAGAAAGGAGGGGTCTTTTGAGTTGATGGTACAAGATGGTGGCCATGAACTGAAGGAGAAGGAGATGGAGGACAATCCAGACTCTGAGATCCAACAAAAGTCAAGGCTGGTTTCATAAAATGCAAAAGGAATCAACCTGGTTCCTTGTAGTAAGCGATTATAAAACATCTTGATAATGAGCTTGTGTTGTTGACTGGTTATAATGTGTGATGTGATTGAAAACCTGAGGTTGTTAAAGATTGATAAATTAAAATGTTTAGAATCTGTCAGGATACTTTAAAAGCTTTGTTTGGTGACTGAATGTGATTAATATGCTTAGCTTTGTTTCATAGTGATGCTTAGTGTGATTAACTGAATCTGCTTGCATACATGGATTGAAACTGAATTTAAAGCTGTTGCATATAGTCTTGTGGCTGTCTTACATTGAAGCATTAGATTCATGTCTAAAGTGCTGAGTAAAGAAGCTTTTAAAAAGTGTCTAAGTAACTTGTCTTGAATCTGTTAGGATCTTGCTTGTACTTAGAAAGCTAGCTTACAAAAGAATAGAACTTGATAATGCCTTGTTTCTATCTGTGCATTGCTTGTGATATTGGGAATCAAACTTGATGATTTATTAATCAAGTTTTGACATCAATATTATTGAAAATGGTTAAATGTTAATAGCTCTAAGTGCTTGTCTTGTTAAGATGATAGATTATATTATCTAATCATACTTGCTTTCATGAGTTAGAAACTGATTAAGATTAATGCATACTGCCTTGTTGCTGCCTTGTATTGTTGCATTTAGATTAAAGTCTAAGTTGCATATTAAGGAGTGTTTAAAATTGCCTAAATACTTTGACTTGAATCGATAAGGTCTTGCTTAGTATTTAGAGAATGGTTGCTTGCATAGATAAAACTTGACATTGTCTTGATTATATCTAATGTTATAAAGCTTGAGACATTGGTGATCAAACTTGATGAAGTCAAGGATTGATCCCAATACAGTATCTTATCTTTGCTAGAGTTTGAGTGATGTTTCAGGTTCACAAAAGGTGTTCCTAGTTCATCATCAAATCGAGTTGAAAAGAGAAAGAATGGTGCCCATTATTGTGTGCATGGAGAGTTATTACAAGAAGGGTGAAGCAGATGGTTGTAAAACTCACTTGAAGCTCACTGGTCTTCCTCTTACCATTGCAAGTAACTGAAGAAAAAGCCAACCGGTCTAGGCAGTGGTGCCTATTCAGAGGGGTGCTCAAACTAAGGCGAGCACTGGCACTGTGTGAAGAAGAGAGGCTCTATCTATCAAGTGACTATTGTGAGGTGATTGAAGAAGTAGCTGAAGCATCCACAAGCATTCCATCATGGTGGTGAATTCAGAAGGGTGATTGCAATAAGAGAAGAAGAAGAAGTGAGGATTCAAGTGGTAACTGAGAACCACTCCTCATCATCTTAAACAAGGGAGTAAACCTAATCTCATCTATCTTAATATGTCTTGATAGGTTTATCTCCTGATTATACTGTGCTTTCCTAAATTCCATTAAGAGTTTATAGCTTCTAGTAGAATGTCTACGCTAATTACACTGAAATTGTTTTGTTTGCTGCATTGTCTTATTGTTAGTAAAATGTCAGAGTCCCAGAATCTCATGTTCTGTTTATTGCATTGTCTTGGGTGTTGTCATAGCTTGAATCATCATGAATGTGTAGGTGGAATAGAATGTCTCTGCTGCATCATGATTGATAAGTTATTTTGCATACATAAGCATATCTTATCTTGTCTAAGTTCAATCCCGTGTTATCTGATGCTATTGCTTATTTTAATCCATCAATGAAAGTCTTGCATCAATTAGAAATTGTCTAAGTTGCTTGCATCATTGGTTCTGATTGAAACGTTGTCTGAGCTTTAATATTACTCATGGATTAAACCTTGTTGCATTCATATAGCTAATGCTTTAAGATTGTGCATTCATGTAGTAATGCATTTAAAATGAGCCTAAATTGCAAATGTCGCGATGTAAGCTTGCATTGCAGTTAGAGAACTTAATAATAATAATAACCTAGGATGTCAATGTATTGTCTAGAACTTACATTGTCATTGTTAGGGATTGAAATTTACTTGTCTTGACTCAGTCCAGTTCTGATTGATGCTATGCCATAGTTGAATCCATCAGTGATGTCTTATAAGCATTTAGAAGTATGTCTAAGCTACTTGAATCATTGGCTTTGATAAAACTAGTGAGCATAAGCATGAATTGAGTCACTCTTGTCGCCTTGATTGCATAATTATCATCTAAGACTTGTGTTTCATTTGAATTGAATCTGTTTCATTTGAATTGAATCTGTTTCATTCATATAGTTAGTGTGTAACCTAATGCATTCATCTATTGTTGCATTTTAAAAAAAAAAAAGAACTGAATTGAACCTAAAAGATCAGTGTATTGTTGAAAGCATACATTGTCATTGCTTATTCTTGTCTTGATTGTCTACCTTGTTTCAAGTATCATATATTATTGTGGCATTGGTGATCAAACAGGATAAATGATCTTGGTTTGATCCCAATGGGATGATCTGATCTTGCATTGAGTTGTGGTGGTGTTAGGTACACAAGGGAAGTGATACATGTAACTCGCCATCAGCCAAGAATGTAGAGACAAAGGTCATGTGCCATTGCATATCATCACGAGGACATGTTAGTCCATAACCTACAGGAAGTGTAGTGTGATTGAGTATGCAATGAGAGATGGCCATTGCATAATACCATTGGACATATCTAGTCCTTAGTCTACAGGAAGTCATTATGCAATGAGAGGTGTGACTTGTGAGACTCTCTATGGTGATTCAAACACCCTAGTTCCTGGTTAAGGAAGAGAGTAAACTCACAAGAAGAAAGCTATCATGAAAGATGATAGTTATTAGACCATGGAGATGCATAGAATCATCACAAGCTTAGCTCCCTGTCTTGGTTCTAAGCTTGAGGGAAGTCTTAATGCATATGATCCATGGTCAGTAACAAGTCTTTGCAAAAGCTTCAAAGGATCATCAACCGGCCAAGTCAGTGGCGTGTCTAGGCAAGAGGCTGTTCAGAGCAGCCTTGGCAAGTGAGGAAGAAGGCTCTCCATCAATGCGGCCAATGAGAGGTGTTGATTGGGGAAGCTGATCAATCCATTCTGCCTTTCAAGAAGTTGATGATGACATGAAGATGGTGCATTGAGAGAGTTAGGAAACTCACAAAACACAAGGGAAGTTCCTTAGACTTTTAAAACTCTTTTCAATCCTTTTCATTCATCTTATTCATTGCTTGTACTTGAAAAGATACTTAAGATGATTATGATTGAATTGTGAGTTATTGTGCATCAAGTGTGATGCAGGATATTCATTTTCTTGGTTTTGATAGGTACTGATGCACCTTTGGGATAATGTATCAGGTACCATTGTGAAACCTCACTAAAGAGGTTCCTGGTCAGTTCTAGCTTCTCTAAGGTGGCTGAGAAGTCTGTTGAAGGGGAGACCAAACCAGTTCAATGAAGAGGGCAAGCCGTGTGTGAAGTGTTGATCAGCCTTACTGGTGTTTTGAAGATGATCTGGTGGTGTCCTAGCTTCTCTAAAATGGCTGTGAAGTCAGTTGAGAGGGGATACTTCAAACGGTTCCATGAAGAGGTGAAGCTGAAGTGTGCAGTGTCTTGTGGCTGTGTTGAGTTGCTGCACCTATTAGGTGATCCAGAGCTTCTGTGTCCAACCACACTGGTTCTAAGGCACAAGAGCTCACTGGCCAATCCCTAGGCCCTTAAGAGCTCTACTCTTTTCCCTTGCAAAGTTTTGTCCCACAGGGAGTTTTCTTTGCAAGGTTTTAATGAGGGAGACTCTTGAGGGTTCCAAGCTTGGCTCAGGATCTCCAGAGTCAAGCTTGAGGAGTGTTGAACTGAATGTTGAACTGAAGAAGATGGAGCTTGTCTACAATGATAGACACAGCTCAGAATGTTAACTTGAAGAATAGAAATGGAGTGAAAGGAGAAGTATGGAGTAGTTTGGTTCTAGTGCAAAGAGAGGGCAATGTCTACAGAGATTGCCTGTCAAGCTTCAGGAGGGTCTTAAGAAGTCAAGTGATCTTATGGCTGTGCAAGATTGGGTTTAAGTCCAGGAGGGACTTAGACACCATTGGAGAATATTTGGTTGAGACAGTAACTCCAAGTTACCACGGTAACTTTGGAGGATTCCTGAAGAAGAACACAAAACTCTTGAAAGGACAAAACTCTTGAGAGAAACAAACTCTTAAGAAGAAGACAAAGTGGTGACAGGCTGGAAAGGAGAGTCCTGCTGTGAAAGTAAAAAGGAGACCATGTATCTAGCAAAGTGGTCAGATTCATGGGAGCCTTTTAGTAATAAGGAGCCAGCCTTCCTTGACCAGATTCAAATGGACCAATTATCCATTAGGAAGAGCCAGCCACGACCAAGACCATCTTTCCATCTCATCCATCCATTTAAATTCAAGTTATAACAGCCCTAGATTTAGGTTTATGATTGCAAGTTGTAAAGAGCATATATAAGCTCATAAGTGATGTTTTGTAACTCTTAAGTTAGTGGGGGTTTCCCTTCTCCTTCATGAATCTGAAACACTTATTCTCTCAGTCTCTCTAGTCTCTTAATCTCTGTTCTTAAGTCTCTTAATCTCTGTTCCTGATTCTCTTATACACTCTCATCAACCTCTCTCTCACTTTTAAAACAAGCTCTAATCATTCTCCATTGGAGATTATCCACACACACATACTACAAGAGTAGAGATCTCTTTAAAAATCATAGTCTGGATAAGGTTTAGGGCTGGATAAGGCTGGAGACAGGCTGGAAAGTAGACAGCATCTAGTAAAAGATGCCAAAGGGATCAAGCATGTGAGACTCCATTAGGCGCTTTGGATGGCTCTCTTTGACTACACATGCCACGAACCTCTACCTTATCGATTGATTTCGAATTGTCTCTCATATAAGTATGTTGTAAACCTCATCTTTAATAATTAATGGAGTTTTGAGTCTCTCTCTCTAAGAATCTCTCTATTCTCTCTAAATTCTACTCTAATCTTCTCTGATTATTATTAAACACACTCTAAAACACAAAAGTGTTTAGGATAACTTCTTCATGCCAACTCCTATGAGATTTATTCAACTTCCTGGTGATTCTCCACCACTTTATGTATCCAAATCAAGCTTCTTACAAAGTGATTCATCCTGGTTTGATTGGAGCAGCCAGACAAGCTGTGCTATTCCCAAACTAGGCTGGAATCACATGATTTGAAAGTGGGATAACTTCTTCATGCCAACTCCTATGAGATTTATTCAACTTCTGGTGATTCTCCACCACTTTATGTATCCAAATCAAGCTTTTCACAAAGTGATTCATCCTGGTTTGATTGGAGCAGCCAGAAGAAGCTGTCCTTTTCCCAACTAGGAAGCTGGAATCACGATTTGAAAGTGGGATAACTTCTTCATGCCAACTCCTATGAGATTTATTCAACTTTCTGGTGATTCTCCACCACTTTATGTATCCAAATCAAGCTTTTCACAAAGTGATTCATCCTGGTTTGATTGGAACGGCGAAGAAGCGTGCTATTCCCAAAGGCTGGAATCACACGGTTGAAAGTGGGATAAATTCTTTTGCCAACTCCTATGAGATTTATTCAACTTTCTGGTGATTCTCACCACTTTATGTATCCAAATCAAGCTTTTACAATGTGATTCATCCTGGTTTGATTGGAGCAGCGAAGGCTGGCCGGGAAGCTGGAATCACATGATTTGAAAGTGGGATAACTTCTTCATCCCAACTCCTATGAGATTTATTCAACTTCCTCGTGATTCTCCACCACCTTATGTATCCAAATCAAGCTTTTCACAAAGTGATTCATCCTGGTTTGATTGGAACGACGAAGAAGCTGTTTTATTCCCAAACTGGGAAACTGGAATCACCTGATTTGAAAGTGGGATAACTTCATTCTCTACCACTTTATGTATCCAAATCAAGCTTTTCACAAAGTGATTCATCCTGGTTTGATTGGAACGACGAAGAACCTGTGCTATTTAAGCGGGAAATGGTCACCTGATTTGAAGTGGGATAACTTCTTCATGCCAACTCTATGAGATTTATTCAACTTCCAGGTGATTCTCCACCACTTTATGTATCCAAATCAAGCTTTTCAGAGTGATTCATCCTGGTTTGATTGGAGCGGCGGCTTTGTCCTTTTAAGCTGGGAAACTGGAATCACCTGATTTGAAAGTGGGATAACTTCTTCATGCCAACTCCTATGAGATTTATTCAACTTCCAGGTGATTCTCCACCACTTTATGTATCCAAATAAAGCTTTTCACAAAGTGATTCATCCTGGTTTGATTGGAACGACGAAGAACCTGTATATTCCCAAGTAGAGCTGGAATCACGATTTGAAAGTGGGATAACTTCTTCATGCCAACTCCATGAGATTTATTCAACTTCCTGGTGATTCTCTATTAGATTTTGTGATTTAAAGAGTGATTAAGTTTAATCTGAAATTAAAGAGATGGAGATTAAGAACAAGAGAGAGACTCAAAACTCCATTAATTAATTTAATGTCTCAGATACAAGTTATATAGGAAGAATAAGGCTGATACAAAGGAGTTTGAAATGGGACTCAAAGCATGTGAAGTCAAGGCTAGCTGGCTGCTGAGAGGCTTCACATGCTTGGACAGGCTGGCAGTAGCACAGCTATGACCAGACCTTATCCAAACAGCTCCTCCTTATCCTGACTCCTCTTGGTAGTGCTTCTCCTCACCAAAGTGATCAAGGTAACTTCCTAACCTTTTTAACTTAGTTACCACAGTAAAACTAAAGTTACTGTGGTAAAACTCAAAGTTACTATCTGTCCCAATACTCTTCCTCTATCAATGTATCCTCTTTATCACCTCATCTCAACACTTTATTCTCTCATCTCAACACTCCCCTCAAGCTTGAATGTGGAACAAGTCAAGCTTGGAAGAACTCATGGATCTCCCTCATTAAAACCTCATTAAGGAAACCCATTGGGACAAAACCTTAATGAGGAAGAGTAGAGATCACATGATCGAGGAGAGTGTATAGACTAGTCCTTGAAGATCAATGAGTCCTAACCTGATGTGTATGGACTCCATTGTCTTTTGCTTGCCTTTGTGAACATCTGCTAACTGATCCTCACTCGAGTATAACAAGGTAGAATCACCCCAAGAATCATCATCTGCCTCACCTTGTGACAATCAACCTCAATGTGCTTTGTTCTCTCATGGAACCACAGAATTAGATGCAATGTGGATAGCTGCTTGATTATCACAATGCATTGTCATTGGCGTTGCGGATAATCTCCGGATGCTGAAAATCCTTTTATCCACACTAACTCATTTGTAAGCTTCAGCATTGCTTATACCGGCCTCAGCACTGGAGCAAGACAACCTTCTGCTTCTTACTCTTCCAAGTGACCAAGTTACCACCAATGAATGTACAATAGCCGTGGTTGATCTTACATCTGCTTTCGGTCTCCAGCGATCTGCATCACAGTAGCCTACAACCTCAGTACTCTTTTACATCCCATCCATACTCAAGACCAGTAGTTCCATTCAGATACATCAAGATCCTTTCCACCATCCGCCAATGGTGCTCCTTAGGAACTTGCATGTGTTGGTGACTTGATTCACCCATAAAACACATCAGGTGTAATGGTAAGATAAATCAACTTCCCCACCAGCTTCATATAGCTTAGGATCATGGAGCGGCTTGCTATCCTCAATCTCCCCACGTGGAACCTTGTAACCGTCCTCCATTGGCATCTTGGCTGTCTTTCCTCCATAGGCATCTGCTCCTTGAGATCAATCACATACTTCCTTTGGGACATAAACAATCCTTCCTTTGATCTGCATATCTCAATCCCAAGAAAATACTTCATTTCCCCAAGTCTTTAATCTCAAAGCTTGCCTTGAGATACTCCTTTATAGCCTTGATGCCTTCCTTATCACTGCCTGATGATGATATCATCCACATACAAAGCAACACCACAATACCAGATGAGGTGGTTAGGTAAAGAGTGTGATCAATTCTGACTTTCTGAACCCTCTCCCATTCAGTGTAGTACTCAACTTGTTGTACCAGCCCTTGGAGACTGCTTGAGACCATAGATAGCTTTCCTCAACCTCAACACATTACCCTTCTTTACTAGATGTTCAAGACCGGTGGTGGATGCATGTATACTTCATCTTCAACTCTCCTTGAAGAAATGCATTCTTCACATCCATTTGCCACAAATCCCACTCAAGATTCACAGTAAAGATAATACAATCCTGATAGTATGAAGTTTAGCCACAGAACAAAGGTCTCAACATAGTCCTCACCATATGTCGAGTAAATCCTCTTGCCACCAACCTAGATTTCGCCTCTCATTCTCCCATCAGGATGAAACTTGATTGTGAACACCCATTTACTAGTCACTGCCTTCTTCCCTTTAGGCAGTTCACTCTCATACCACGTTTCATTCTTAATCATGGCTCGGACTCATCAGCAACTGAATCTCTCCACTCCTTTAAAGCCATAGCTTCTTCATATGTCCTTGGAATATAGCTCTCATCCAGCTTACTGTGAAGGCTGTATGCTCGTCAGGAAACTCTGCAAAGGAACACATAGCGAGAAGGATGCTCCGGCACGGGCATTGTAGTACACTCTCGTGTTTACGGTTGACATCTCTTTACCCTTGTGCTCCTCCTTAGCTCCGAACTTGTTCTTCTTGTGGCTCTTGCCCATCTTCCTTGATTGAGCACCACTCTCATTTGACCCATTAGGATCTCCTTCCCTCTCCACTCTCATCGAGCCAGTAGACTCTCTTTGCCCATCTCCACTAGGCACCACTCTCTGCTTCTGTGTCACCTCTTGATTATGCTGGCCTGAATCTTCTTGATTTTGCACTTGCTCATGAGATTCAGTTCCATTCCCCTCTCATGATCAAGAGGGTTGTTCTTTCAGTTTCACTAGTGGGATTGGAAGACTCTCTTCTTCAGATTCTGATCCTGGGATAACCTATCCACAGCTTCTCCAACAGCACCCTCGGTGTTGTTGCTCATCGAGATGGGGCTTGAGACAAATCCTTCAGATTTTCCCTCCCTTTTCTTCATAATACCCTTTTGATTCAATAAACTTCACTTCTCTAGATACCATCACTCTCCTTGCTTCAGGATCATAGCACTTGTATCCCTTCGGTGATAGAGTATCCAATGAACATAGCCTAGTACTCTTTGCCTCCAGCTTGTTTCTCTGTTCTCCGGAGTCATGACATAGCATACACACCCAAACCAGGTGATCAATAAAAGGCTTGCTCTTATTCAGTACCTCAAATGGAGACAGATTCTTCAGTATCTTTGTTGGGACCGGTTGATGAGATAGGCAAGATCTGTGACAGCATCTCCCAAAAGCGTTTTGGGACATTTGCATGAAACATCATCGACCTAGCAACCTCCATCAAGTGCCTATTCTTCCTCTCAGCTACACCATTCTGCTGTGGTGTGTAGGGACAACTGGTCTGATGCACAATCCCATGCTTGGCTAGATGACTCTTAAAGGCATTGCTGATGTATTCACCTCCGTTGTCTGATCTCGGTACCTTCAGGTGGCATTGTATTGATTAGATACATATGCTTGGAAGTTCATAAAGCTTCTAGCACCCTATCTTTAGATGGAAGCAATGTGAGCCATGTATGCTTAGACTTCTCATCAATGAATGTCACAAAGTATTTATGGCTGTCTCTGGACATGCATGGGCGGTCCACATCAGTGTGGTAGATCAAAGCAATGCTCATAGTAGTCTCGGATGTTGGGAAAACAGGTCCTACAATGCTTTCCTAATATGCATGCTTCACAATTCAAGTGATTGAATGACATATTAGGGATTATCAATTCAATGCTTGCGAGCATGAGGATGTCTAATCTAGCATGCCAAGTATACTATCAATCTTCTCAGTACTACTCAAGCAAATAGAATCAAAGGGATTAGAGGTCTTAGCCAAGTTGAGGTGGTATAGCTGATTCTTGCTGTCTCCTCTGCCAATGACTCTCCCAGTCTTCAAATCTTGAAACTCCACTTCATCAGGTCTGAATACTACTTGACAATCAAGATCAATGGTAGCTTTCTTCACAGATAATAGATTTGAAGTGAACTGAGGCATGTAGAAGGCAGCTGTGTCCTTCTCAAGCGGTTTAGCTTTCCCACTCCTTTTCTTCATAATACCCTTTTGATTCAATAAACTTCACTTCTCTAGATACCATCACTCTCCTTGCTTCAGGATCATAGCACTTGTATCCCCGAGGTGATAGAGTATCAATGAACATAGCCTTAGCTCTTTGCCTCCAGCTTGTTTCTCTGTTCTCCGGAGTCATGACATATACACACCCAAATACTGGTAGGTGATCAATAAAAGGCTTGCTCTTATTCAGTACCTCAAATGGAGACAGATTCTTCAGTATCTTTGTTGGGACCGGTTGATGAGATAGCGGCAGTCATGTACATCATCTCCCCAAAAGCGTTTTGGGACATTTGCATGAAACATCATCGACCTAGCAACCTCCATCAAGTGCCTATTCTTCCTCTCAGCTACACCATTCTGCTGTGGTGTGTAGGGACAACTGGTCTGATGCACAATCCCATGCTTGGCTAGATGACTCTTAAAGGCATTGCTGATGTATTCACCTCCGTTGTCTGATCTCGGTACCTTCAGTGGCATTGTATTGATTAGATACATATGCTTGGAAGTTCATAAAGCTTCTAACCCTATCTTTAGATGGAAGCAATGTGAGCCATGTATACTTAGACTTCTCATCAATGATGTCACAAAGTATTTATGGCTGTCTCTGAACATGCATGGAGCGGTCCACACATCGAGTGAATAGATCAAGCAATGCTCATAAGTAGTCTCGGATGTTGGAAAACAGTCCTACAATGCTTTCAATAAATGTTCACACAATTCAAGTGATTGAATGACATATTAGGGATTATCAATTCAATGTACGAGCATGAGGATGTCTAATCTAGCATGCCAAGTAATACTATCAATCTTCTCAGCGATACTACTCGAGCAAATAGAATCAAAGGGATTAGAGGTCTTAGCGAGTTGAGTGGTATAGCTGATTCTTGCTGTCTCCTCATGCCGACTCTCCCAGTCTTCAAATCTTGAAACTCCACTTCATCAGGTCTGAATACTACTTGACAATCAAGATCAATGGTAGCTTTCTTCACAGATAATAGATTTGAAGTGAACTGGGCATGTGGCAGCCTGTCCTTCTCAAACATTTTAGCTTTCCCTCCTTCTATTGGGATCATGGCACCATTAGCTATCATAACACTCCTGTTGCAGCCTTGATCACTTATAAGCCTCCTATCACTGATCATATGATGACTTGCTCGAATCAATCACAATGGGTTTAGAAGCTCCGGTTGTATAGCATGCTTCTGCTTTGCTAAGGCTTGTACTTGTTCCATGAACACTCCCCATTCCTTCCTGGTGATGCGATCATCAGCTCTACTCCTTTCTCCTGCTCTTTTAACACCTTGTCTTCTTGCTGATTCCCCGATGTAGGCTAAGAACACTCTCCTCATGACTCTCTTCACCCTTTCTATGTTGATAGAAGCTTTGGATGGCATTCTGCACCTTCTCTTCTTCGGAAGCCCTCCTCCTACTCGGTTAGCCTCCATGAGCTCTCCTCCTACTCATGGTTAGCTTCTGGAAGCTCTCCTCCTACTCAGTTGGCTTCCATGAGCTCTCACTCACTCCATGGTTAGCCTCTCATCATCTCTCATTATCTCATCGCCCTTCTTATAAGCACACAGACCTCTTCCATTTCTGGCTGTTCCCCTCTTAGAACCATCTCCACCAGCCACCCATATGATGACTCCATGCTCGCCAAGAGCTTCAAGACTGTCGCGCTCTTGTGTAGTATCCCCATCCACATGGGATCTCAACCCTTGTAGTTCACCCACAAATGTTGTAGCTTCCTCAAATGGTTATTAAACCCTTCTCTTCCTGGTTTAACTTCACTAATCACCTTCTTGACTTCATACACTCTCCCAAGACTGATCTTGTTCTCATAAACATCTTCAATCTTCTCAAGAGTGTACTTTCTTCAAGACTAAAGCAATCTCCACTTGTTTCTCTTGCTGTCTGATCTTTCTCAGCAGCTTTACCCTTCAAAGACTCTTCCTTCTCATGGTTTCTCCAAACTCCACACCTTTTCAGAGTTGTTTTCATTTGTGAGAACCACCCCACTCATTCCTCTCTTTCTTCTCTTCGCCTTGTTGTACCAGATTGAAGCAGCTCCATTTTCTTTAGCCTAGATCTTCCTCAAATGCTTCTAATCTCTCCGTAAGCTTAACCACAAGCTAGACACCTCTTCTGACCTTGTCAAACACCTAAAGGACTCCCTTGAAGCTGACTCTCAAAGAAACACCAACAGACACAAACTTGACTTTTAAAGGATCTAGCTCTTGAACAAAATCTCAAGAACTCTCAAGAACACTCAAGAACACTCAAGAACATTTGGAACAACGAAATCACTCTCTCCTTTTAAAGGAACCTGGCTCTGATACCATATTAGATTTTGTGATTTAAAGAGTGATTAAGTTTAATAAATTAAAGAGATTGGAGATTAAGAACAAGAGACTCAAAACTCCATTAATTAATTTAATGTCTCAGATACAAGTTATATAGGAAGAGATAAGGCTGATACAAAGGATTTGAAATGGGACTCAAAGCATGTGAAGTCAGGCTAGCTGGCTGCTGAGGCTTCACATGCTTGGACGGGCTGTAAAGTAGCTTTTACCTTTCCAGCTATGACCAGACCTTATCAAACAGCTCCTCCCTTATCCTGACTCCTCTTGGTGGTGCTTCTCCTCACCAAAGTGATCCAAGGTAACTTCCTAACCCTTTAACTTATTACCACAGTAAAACTAAAGTTCTTGTGGTAAAACTCAAAGTTACTATCGTCCCAATACTCTTCCTCTATCAATGTATCCACTCTTTATCACCTCATCTCAACACTTTATTCTCTCATCTCAACATTCTCTACCATGTATCCATCAAGCTTTTCACAAAGTGATTAGTCCTGGTTTGATTGAAGCGACGAAGAACGTCATTCCCAAAGGCTGGAATCATCGATTTGAAAGTGGGATAACTGCACATGCCAACTCCTATGAGATTTATTCAACTTCCTGGTGATTCTCCTAACTTTATGTATCCAAATCAAGATTCTCACAAAGTGATTTATCCTGGTTTGATTGGAGCAGCCAGTGTGTTATTCGGGAAAGTCTGATTTGAAGATGGGATAACTTCTTCATCCAACTCCTATGAGATTTATTCACCTTCCTGGTGATTCTCCACAACTTTATGTATCCAAATCAAGCTTCTCACAAAGTGATTCATCCTGGTTTGATTGGAGCGACTGACTGTGCAATTCCCAAACGGGAGCTGGAATCACCTGATTTGAAAGTGGGATAACTTCTTTTGCCAACTCCTATGAGATTTATTCAACTTCCTGGTGATTCT
>JAAMPC010000245.1:0-47155 GCA_016771965.1 Brassica carinata | reverse complement strand
TATGACAATATTGTTTTATTGCATAGTTACATCCTCCACTTACATATTATGATATTCAAAGAGGTTAGGAACCTTTGTTGTCTCCATTTCTCTAGATAATAGAGATTTCATCTTGGTTAATCTACTTATATAAGTAGTATATGTATTTAAACTAAATTAATTGTTAAAAATAAGAATGGTGTACATGTACCTTGAAAGATAGTTTAGAATACATTAATACAAATTTAGAATGTGGTTAAATATTTTTAAACTACATTAAAGAGTATAAGCTTCAATATATAGAGCATTTCTTGAGAAATTCAATATTTCTTGAGGGTTAACCTACAAATTTTGAGTGAAATTAAAAAATATGACAATATTGTTTTATTGCATAGTTACATCCTCCACTTACATATTATGATATTCAAAGAGGTTAGGAACCTTTGTTGTCTCCATTTCTCTAGATAATAGAGATTTCATCTTGGTTAATCTACTTATATAAGAGTATATGTATTTAAACTAAATTAATTGTTAAAAATAAGAATGGTGTACATGTACCTTGAAAGATAGTTTAGAATACATTAATACAAATTTAGAATGTGGTTAAATATTTTTAAACTACATTAAAGAGTATAAGCTTCAATATATAGAGCATTTTGAGAAATTCAATATTTTAAGTAGGGGTTAACCTACAAATTTTGAGTGAAATTAAAAAATATAACAATATTGTTTTATTGCATAGTTACATCCTCCACTTACATATTATGATATTCAAAGAGGTTAGGAACCTTTGTTGTCTCCATTTCTCTAGATAATAGAGATTTCATCTTGGTTAATCTACTTATATAAGGAGTATATGAATTTAAACTAAATTAATTGTTAAAAATAAGAATGGTGTCCATGTACCTTGAAAGATAGTTTAGAATAGATTAATGCAAATGTAGAATGTGGTTAAATATTTTTAAACAACATTAAAAGTATAAGCTTCAATATATAGAGCATTTAGCGTTATGCAGATTATGACATTATGAGCTAGGCGAAAAGCCAAAAACACTATCAGAGAAGGAGACAGCCAATAGTTTGTGGAGTTCTTTTATTGTTTTAATCAGTCACTTATGAACATAATCATCAAGATGCAGTGTGTCAAACAGACACAAAACCTTAAACAACCCATAAGACCATTGTATCTTAAAGATAAGGGAAACTCCTTCTTACCATATGCTTCTACAAATTTGAGTTCTCCATTCCCTTTTGAATCTGTAAAGATGGGAGAACACAATATTGTCATTGTGTACCAACTGATGATAGGTTGCAAATATATACATTACCTTGTCGAACCACACTCGGTGTTCTCTTCTGGGCGAATGCAAGCATAACAGCATCCTCAACCTAAATTTCATTTTAGTACTTGGAGATGGCAAGGGGGAATAAACATAACTTTTGAAAGGAGGGGTAAGATTACCTTTAAGGATGCTAGCTCTCTCAAACCCATCTCAACTGAAAGCATACTTTCGATATTGCCTTCTCCAGTTAGATCACTTACAAATCTTTCAGTTTTGCTCTGATCACTCCCACCTGGTCCATTCCAAAGATTGGTAAGTAATGATGACATCAAGCAACAGTATCAGGGGCCATTTTAGCAAGTAAAGCAAATATTTAGACTAGCCTTGATCCCCAGACTCTTTGGCCTTTTGTGCTGCAGATATGACCAGCTCAAATGGAAGAGGAGCCAAAGCCGACCATTTCTCATGCCTGGATGGTGCTATATCAGCACAAATGCCTACAGAATCCACATGAATCAATGAATAAACTCTGTCACCACAACTATAAGACTTAGAGAAAACTGAGCAAGTTTATCATGCGAACACATTGTCAAGTTCAGGAAGTTAACAAGTCGAACTAACAAGTGGATTCATCACTTACCAAGTTGCACTGCCAAACCCCAATACCGGGCAAGCCAGCATCTCTTCAAGGCTACTTCCTCCTAGATGATCCAGTGTTTTGCCACACGATCAGAAATCTATACGTGAATGATAATGAGAGTTTTGGGGGGTTTTTTCAAACATTACCATTTCGTCTGGTGTTAAAACCGTTCGTTGAGTCATTGTACGAAGATCATTTGCTGCTGACTCTGCTTCTTGAAGCCGTTCCGCAGCTTTTACAGCTTCGTCCTTCATGATCTGAACATAAAAGAAATGATTTCATCATGCCGGTCAGAACACTACACATATTATGAAACCAGAGTATAATGAATGCTTTACTTGAATTTCTGAACGGAGGGAAACAAGTTCCTCCTTTTTCTCATCTTCTTTCTCGTTAGCAGCCTTAAGAGCAGCCTGTATGAGGAACCATAATGCCAGCCATTCAGACTAAATTGCTAGGCTTCAAAAATGTCTACTACGACTTAATGTGGCATCAGAATAGTACAAATGTGAGCTTGGCTAAAGAAAAGAGAAAAAGACATTCCATTCATCTAAACACTAACCTCTCTCTGGCGCAAGGCCGCTTCCTTCCTGAAGAAAAAAAACACACAATTCATCATGAGCCTTATAACTTCTGCCTTGTCTTCTTAAGTAGAGAAAGATAAAGAAAAAGAGTTCACAGGGTCTCCCACCTACTTAACAATTTGGCTTCCAGAGATACTCCTTCTCCAAGAAAAGCAACCTTTTAGGACAAGTAAAAAAAAGCAAATAAATCCTCAAAAGAAGTTCCATGAAATCTAGTTGTCCTAGACATATAAAAGTTCATTTCATTTGCATGTATGTATGGCCTCTAAAACTGTCTGCCTCTTCAAATGTTTTGTCACCATATATTATAGTACCGATAGCAGGGTATAAGTTCATTGCATTTGCATTTGGTGAATCAAACACACTACATGTTTCCACCACATCTCAGAAACCTAAACGATTGTATGCAGAACAAAAAACACAGACAAGAGGCTGTTTGAACAACATAACGAAAGATGGCTGACTTGTTTTCAGTGGCTATTGTCAAGAAACAGATGTGAAGAGTTTGCTAATGACAACAAAATTAATAAAAACCTGTTTCTCCAGCTCCCTAGCCCTGGCTTCTGCTGCCTGGCGTTTTTCTTCCGCATAGTGAAGCTGTTAATCCAGATAAGTTGTTATGAGAATGAAAAAAAAAATAATAGCTTAATACTTTGAATGAAAAAAAAAATTCCAGTGAAAAAGACATCGAACCTTGTCCAATACAGTCTCATTCTCCTCTTGCAACATATCCAACTGAAATTAACATAGAGTCAGCCTCAAGTCAAAATCTCCTGACTATTTTTTTTTCTTTTTAAGTAAACATCAACTTCAATCCAGAGTTTAAAATGGAAATGAAACACATACTTCATCACGAAGAGCTGAAGCTTTCCGCTGATACCCCTTGTCTCTCGAATTAACCAACGGTACATCACCATAATATCTGAAAAAAAAACGTTAAATACAATGATTCAATCAAAAGCAGCACTTAGCTAAGAAAAGTGAGTATATATATATATATGTATATATATATATATCTTTTCTTCACCTGTTATCTCTGTCCTTAAACGGAGGATCAAGTGGAGGTCTCAGTGACACCTTAGGTGGCCTCCAAATCGGAGATGCATTCGGAGCTACAGATCTACCAAACATTGATGCCCTTCCCGTCGACGAAGAACGCACTGAAGAAGTATTTTGCTCGTTGAAGTATCTGTTTATCTAACTCAACCACAAAAAAAATAACGAAAATGAATCCAAAGCTCATCATCAATCTCATAATCATGAAAGGAAACACAAGATCATGAGTTATATCATACCGCAGGTGACTGAGATCGATTGCGACGAGCGAAGGGAACCGCAGGTAAGTTACTGATACCAGAAGGAGGAGCGAATTTGAATTCATCGTCATCATCATCATCATCGTCATCATCATATTCATCATTGTACTGTTTGTGCTGTGAGGCCATGACTTTCGCCAACCGTTGAGCCGCGGCTTTGGTGGCTGCGTTCTGGTTCCGATGAGCGGGGGAGGAGTAGCCACCAACACCACCACCACGACCGAGATGGTTCCGGTGAGCGGGAGAAGCCGGCGTTGACCTCAGTTCAATGTTGTTAGATGATCGGCTCCTCGCTCTTCTGAGATCCATCACTTACCAAACTCCTTTCGCAGTTTCGAGCAGTTTTTAAATGGATGTGAGACTGTTTGAAAACGGTGGCGTTTCGGTGCGGAGAAGAACACATGCGTCGAGCGCGGTTTCTGCGAGATTTGGCGGAGGAAAATATGGGACCCCCAATAGTCAACTTCTTTATGGATTCTATTCTATTGACGTAATAAAATAATATATTAGTATTTTTAATGATTTAAATTCAATGACAAGTCAATGGAAGAATACTCTAAATCGTTGACAAATAAAGTATATAATAATATCGATTCCTTTGTTGGCAAACAAAATCTATTTCTTTTGGAAATGTATTTGTCTTCTTACGCAAATTAAAGAAAAAATTGTCTTTTGGAACTACATATATTATTATTAGTACAAGTGATGTTAAGGATAAATCACTCTTAATGACATGATATTATTGGTTAAAATAAATAAATATCTCATTTTTTTTTAATTTATAGGCCCTGTTCGTTTACCTATCACGCGACCTGCGACATGTGACTTCCGTGATCCGGATCGCGAGTTGTTGTCATATAACATCGCGACCTGCGATTGATGTCATGGTCGCGAGGTTGTTGTTCGTTTTGATGTCGCGCCACTGATCGCATGACCAGTCGCGGATTCCCATTCAAGTCACCCGAAAAAATAACGACTAAAAATTAAGAAAATTTTGATGTAGGCCGGTAACAGTGCATGTCGCGTGAACGAACAGGGCCATAGTCATACATATGGCATTGCTTATCAACTATCGACTCACACAAATTGAACTAACCATCAAGACATTATATTAAATGATATCCTTTTAACAAAAATTAAAAAACAACAATTAACATTAAAATTTTCATCCACTCTTTACTACAAAAGCCTTTTTTCAATTCATAGGGTAGATATGTCATTTGACCAATTAAACTCCAACGAACTCTACGCAGAGCTTTGTTTACAACTCTTGAGATAGGTTCAACGGAAACACAGTATCGAAGACAACCCTCGCAAACACATGCCGAGTCTCCGGAACATCCCCTGAATACAACGCAGCATACTCAATCTTGCTTCCTTGCTTCGCCTCAACTCCCATTCGCCTCTCTTCTTTCACACACTCAAAGATTCTCCCTGCTCTAAGGTACAATTGCAACGGAATAAACACCTGAAAACACAACATCAACAGATTCCACATCAATTTCACCACCTTTATTCTGACATTCTTTAAAAGATTTTTCCAAGGGGTTTATTACCATATCTGAAAACGGTGCTTGAGGGTAAGCTGCCATAGCTTTAGAAATATAATACCCATCCGTCATCTGGTTTAAAGCGTCTTTGACAGATGCATCAAGATCCATGACCTCGTCCAATAGTGTTTGAAACTTGATGTTCTCCTTCTTCTCGGGCTCTTGTACTAGCTCGAAGAAGCTGCTATCGTGTGGCCTTGTGATCTTCTTTGCGATTTTTGCAGCTTCTAGAATGTCTCCGCCGTTGTGAACAGCAAGGCTAAACGCGGCTACCACTAAAGGACTTCGAGGTTGATCGGAGAGTGCTTTGTGAAACGCCAAGATTGCTATCCTGTTATGTTTCCAGATGTTATAATAAATCATAAGACCAAAAAGAAAAAGAATGTGCCACGAGTAAGATAATATGTGAATCATCTTACCATAAGCTGCTGTGACAAGGTCTATCAGGCGCTAACAACTTATCCAAATTAGCAAAGAGAGACTGCGTCATATAATTTTTATTTTTAGTTTCTTGACTCTATGTTTTAAGCGACATACACATCTAGAACTATCTAAAGGAGAGCTTTTTTTTCTAACCAGAAGCATGTTAGTCCTTTTGTCACGTCTCTTGAAACCACTCCGTGCAAGATATGCTGCCTGTGAAATCAAAAGTTAGACAATAAAACATTAACAATAATGCAAAACAAAGATAACCTGATTGATATATACCTGAATTGGTAGAATAATTTCTAATATTCCAAATTTCCACAGCAATCTCAAAGAAGCTTCTGCTGATCCATAAGCTAACATGTAATTCATTTCCATCAATATCCTTCCCTAAACGTTCAAGGCAGAATCATTCACGAACACGATATAGGCTACCAAACACGAGGATAGATGCAGCAGTAATGTAAGCATTACCTTGTCAAGTCTTTGTACCAGGAAAGAAAGGTGCTTGATAAAATGAGCTGTTTCCTTGGAAATTCTAAAACCTAAACGTGCAGCAACTCTTATTGCACGAAGAATCCGAGCTGGAAAACATCATAAATGATGAGCATGATAATAAGTTACTCACTATCCCACACGGTTACATACTGACAAACTTACCACAGTCTTGTTGAAATGATGTGCCAGCGTGAATCACTGTACGAACCTGTGATTGTAGAAGAACCACATTGAGGATAAAAGTTTATCCAAAAATGTTTGCTTTGAAACAAATTTTGAAAGAAAATTCAAAGTAGGATACATTCACACTTTAGCTTTTCTAATATCTTCAATTCCTCCCAGGTAGTCATACACGACTTTGGCATATGGATCAAACATCAACCTGAGATAGGGAAAAAAAAACAATGTACACACACAAAGAGACGTAGAATACTTTTTAAAATCACCGAAGTATAAACAAGATACCCATTAATAGTGAAATCACGCTGCAAACAGTTATTCAAACGGATACAATCCTCGTCACCATCTGAGCCAGTGGATTCTCTGAGCTCACTTCTCATGTTTCTCGAAGAATTCTGTGCGGATGTACTAAAACTCGAAACCTACTCAAAACAAAAGAGAGAATAAATAAAAATAACAAAGAGATATTGTACTGAATGCCTATATTGTACTAAAAGTTATAATAAAAACAAACCTCAACTATATCATCATCACCAACGTTATGCGTGACATATAGGAAACCTTCTTCCAACAATTTCACATCTTGAGAAGGTCCGAACCACCTGCACACGATTGATACCAAAAGCAAAAAATGAAATAAGCTTGAGTTGATGGTGTAGACACAATAAGAGAGGAAAAGGAGGAGCAACCTCTCTAAGTTCAGCAGAAGTGAGTATATCGAAGTCTCGTGGTGTCCGCTTCAGAATAAGATCCCTTACACAGCCTCCCACAAGGTAAACATCATGTCCTACAGATTACACAATCAAAGTTTTTTTAAATTAAAACTTGGAGATATGTTAGGACTAAGGCACGCGAAAGACATTAAAAAGCATCAACCTTTACTCTTAAGGCCATTAAACACTTGTCTTGTGGGCTTATCAATCATCGAACTGCTTATACCAAGGTCTTTCGAGCTCAACTGCTTCCACTCACGATCCCCTTCATTTGCCAAAATCAATCGAAATAGTTGAGCAGACAAAACTCAAAGTTTGAATTAACAAAACATTCAGACTGACTTCACACAACAGAGTAGCAATAGTTAAAGAAGTATATACATATGTGGGACACTATGAAACTAATGACTCAGTCATGGAAGTAACTTACTTGTTGCATCAGCAACTTTGTCTTGACGATCACCGACCTTGGCGAAACCATCTGGCCCCTCCACTGTCTCATTCGCTGCAGCAGAAACAGCGTTGAACCGAATCTGAGAACGAAACAACCAATTAAGAAGAAGAAAAAACATATAGCAGAATCGAGTTGAGAAGTATAGTAGCTAAAAGAGTCACCTTTCTTAAGCAGTGATGCTGGAGCGTCCGATTACGAACAGGCAAATAGGATCTGCAAGCGAAACCCACACTGGAAATCGCCATCGAAGTTGAAGAGATTCAACATGTCATCATGAAGTTTAAACCTTTGAGCAGAGAAGCTAGGGTTCTTGCTCTCGGAGGATGAGGCAGGAAGAGGTTTTAGGGGAGATAACCACGCGCCACGCGCCCAATCGCCATTTGATAGTCTTGCCGCTTTTACGTTACTCTTTAGAACATCTTGCCGTTTGCAAGAACCTTGGTGTCTCATGAAAACATTTTGCCGTTTGGAAATTTAGAAAGGGAACTACGCGGTGTCCGATTAACCTACATTTATAAGATCATTGCCCAAAAGAAAAGCCCATGCAAGCCTAAATATTATTTGATTCATCATGTAATCAAATAATATGAATATTAACTAAATTTTAATATTTATTTTATTAATTAAAAGTATAACTATCTAATTTTTAATATTTTAGATGATAAAAATTAGTATGCATATATACTTGTATTGACTAAGACCATCTCCAACTTTATTTCATTTTTTACTTTTTTGCTTCAGTTGGAACTAAGTTTTGTTCCAATCATACTTCATTTTCTATTCTAAAATTAAGTAATGAATAATGTTGCTTCAAATTTGAAGATATGATGTTCACAACTCTTATTTTTTAAGATCAACTTTGTAAAGCGTAAATTGGTATTTAATTTTATTTATTCTTATTTTTTGCCAAAATAAATTATAATGTTAATATTATCCAATTAATTTCAAAATTTTGATTATTACTTTCATCTAACGAGATGTTTATATCGAAGAGTATATGAATATTCATTTTTCAGAACTTACTTCGATTAAAAGAATCAAAGATAAATAAGCTCATATCTTAATTATAAACAATTTTGTTAATCACCTAATGAAAAACTATATATATAGTGCTTTTCAACAATTATGATGTTTTGTGTTTGTTTATTCATGTTATGTAAAAAATTTATAATATGATAATATTTAATTTATATTAAATAATATTATGCTGGTTATTATGAAAAAATAGTTATGTAAAATTAGTAAATATGACAAAACTGAAGTTATTAATAATTGATTGGAAACAGAATATACTTGGAACGGTCTTTATATAAGGAAGAAATTAAGCAAACTATTAAAGTGAATGTTATTTCATTTTTTTCCATTCTGAAGAAAGTGAACTTTTGAAGATAAAATTGAAACCAACTATTCTAGCTGAACTAAGTGGATCATATACATAGAAAGCTAAAAGTGGTATATGATGTAGTAGTCAGTATATAGGATGCTGATAACTTGTTTAGTTTCAAAATGCACAAGTAATGAGCATGGAAGTAGTAAAAAGCAAAGTTTCTTTTATATAAGTTTCTTTTATATTAAACTAAGGTATGCCCGTCTAACGGGCGGATGTATATTAAATATTAATTGAACCGGTATAGTATATATTTAATATATATTTTAATTTTCTAAAACTATACATATTATTTAGATTTTTACATGTTTTGGTAACAACAGACTAATAGACTAATATATACATGATCAAGAGATCATCTAAACCGAAGTTCAGACTTTGGCAAGTAAGCCGCGAAGTTACAGCAATCGGTGGACAACACAACACCGACTGTTGTTGACCAATGAAATGACTAGTCCAAAGGAAACACTACAAAAATTTAATAATAATAAAGAAATAGAGAAACAAATCCTAAAGTCAAGAGAACTTTTATTAATAAGAAACTTCAAAAGAAAGGAAAATAAATCTGAAAAAGAAACAATGTGCTGCATAGTGGATACCTCTCAAATACAGTATACCTAGGGGTGGGCGTTTGGTTCTTCTGTTCGGTTCGGGTTGGTTCTTTTGGTTCTCGGTTCTTGAAGTTTGGTAACCATTTAAGGAACCGTGAAAATATTGGGTCATATCGAATCGGTTCTTGTGGTTCTTGGTTCTTTCGATTCCTGAAGATTGGTAACCATATTATAACCGGAAAAAAGTTCCAATCGGATTTGGTTCTAAATGGTTACTTTGTAACCATGTTACCCAAATTAATCTGATGTACTTGCAAATAAATGAATTAAGACTAATACCAAAATAACATTCAAATGATTTACTCATTCATAAACCAAAATCCAAACCGTGAGAATACAACATCCAAAAAGCACAAGGTTCTCGTATAAGATAAGTGTTGATCAATAAAAAAAGCAAGTGTATAAAATATAAACTATAAAGATATACGTATAAGGTAAGTGTATTAAGGGTTTTTCAGCCGATTCTATATGGGTATTATTCGGTTCCTGTTTTTGGGTATAAAATTTCAGTATCCAAGTTTTTCATCTGATTCTATATGGGTATTATTCGGTTCTCAATTTGGTACGGATTTGGTTCCGATTTTTTGGGTATAAAATTTTAGTATCCAATTGGGTAATTCATAAATTCGGTGCGGTTTGGTTTGGTTTTTTCCGGGTATGTTCAGTTCGGTATTTTGGTTTCGGTTTTGTTGTCCACCGCTAAGTATACCTTTGCATCAAAAGTGTTATATGCTAAAAAATGGGATATTCACGTATGCCTGGATTTACTTGCACTATGTTGAAGATCCTTTGTGAGCTTTTTCTTCAGTAGTTTGCATAATTATCTAATAAATCGCTTTCACCAGGAATTGAAACTCGACCTCATGTAATGTGCAATTTACAAAAAATTGTATAGTCTAGGATACGAACCCCAAACCTTGGTGTAGAAGCCTTTAATAGACAACTAGATCTTGACCTGTGCATCCGCACGGGTGTTTGCTTTAATTTGTAAGAACATTATAAATCCATAACAAATTTGTAATCGTTGGATTTTAAAAATTATTGTCCCGTTATATATTATTGTTTGACTATTATTGTATTTGTAATACGAATAAAGGAATACTAATACATTCATTTTTTTTGTTTCATTGTTTATTTGATATTGTAACCCAAATATTATAGTTATTTCTAGTATTGTATATCTAATTCTATTTCGGTGGTCCATACAAAAAAATATAGAAAGAAGGTTTACTCAATCTATTAGTTCCTTTGTATTATATTTTTTATATATATTGAAAACAATTTTATAATGGTTATTCGAAAATACATTAGTGAAAATCAATTTTTCAATACACGTATATTTTTGAATCAATTTTTGTTTTGAATTTTTTTTAATGATTAATTTAGAAAAAAAATATGTTTTTAGTTAATTAGATTGGACCAGTTGCACAAACAAAAGTAATTAGATTGAGTCATTTTCGTATATTTTAAATCTGGTCAAAACAGATAATTTATAAAAATATAATGGGCTTCACTTTTTTTAATAACATAAACTCATTATTTTTTTCTAATATACTGTTATCCATATTTTCAAACAACATTATATATATATATATATTTTAATTATGTTATTCTTGTTTCCAAACATTACCAAAAGTACTTCTAATTTAATAAGATAGAAGATATAATATTGCAAAAATATGTTGTTATTTATTTTTTCATGCTACTATTAAATATTATATATGTGACATCATATAATTATATAATTAATAGTATTTTATACATACCATCATATAAATAATCATATATATTATATTTTAAAATCTTAATATGAAATATAAAAATCATAATTCGTTGGTGTTTGAAATTGCTTTGTATTGTATTTTTCTTAAATATATTTAAAACATTTTTATAATGGTTATAAAAGTTTTTTAGTAAAATAAATTTTTGAATATATGTATATTTTTAATCAATTTTTGATAAAAATAATTTTAAATTAATATTGTGATTTGAAATATGTATATAAAATTTAAATTTTGTTTTATGATTATTTTAGATAAAGATGTTTTTAGGTAATTAGATTGGGTCTGCATTTTGTATATTTTAAAAGCGACCCATATATATATATATATAGTTTTCATAATATAATGAATTTTCAATTTTTCTTGATAGCATAGGTCGATTATTTTTTTTTTAATATATTATTATCGATGTTTTCAAACAAATATTTTATTTTCTTTAACCTTTATATACGCTGTCAAACAAAATGTTTGGATACGGTTAAATCTTATTTATGTCAAGCATGATTATCAAAGATAAATGAACGCTTTGAGTGGGCTGTATAAAAAAGACAGTAAACCATTACAAAACAGTATCTCCACAAACGAACACGTGTCCACTATTGAACACATTTTTCCATCTCTCTATCTCTTACTCCACTTCGTCGTTTCTTTCCGAGTAACGATTCTCTTTCTTGTTCACATCTAATTTCTCCAGATAAACCCTAATAAAAGAAAAGTAACAAAATTCACTTCGTCATCTTCACCAATCTCCAATCAGCGCATGTTAGTGGAAGGGTATGCTTCCAGACTGAGAAACTAAGAAGACAAACTTCAATTCGCTCTCTCTCTCTCTCGCTGAGCCATGGCCGAGTTGCAGCGCTTAGTGGAAGGTCACCAGACTAACGGCGGTTTAGGCTTCATCCCTCAGCCGAAGCACCGGAAACATCCGCCGGATCTAAACGACTGAGAAGACCGAGCGTTCGGTTAGGAGACATCGGCGGCGGCGGCGGCGACCAGTACCAGCAAGCGCCGTACGATTCGCACGTGCGGCAGCGTCCGAAATGGAGCAACGGAAAGGAGCCTAATCAGAGCGGGAAGCCTCCGTCGAGGACTCGAACCCTAACGAACTTGAGCTCCGGGCACGCCCTAGACGAAGATCCGATTCCCATCGGGGCTTTGCGGGTCAACAAGTGGGTCAAAGAGACGGCGGCGGCGGCGAAGCGAGGAGCCAGGTCGAGTTGGGCGGCGAAAGATGAAGAGTTGGAGGAAGGGTTTCGCGATTTCAGCAGAGAGGATTCGGAGAGTCCGGAGGAGGAGGAGGAGGAGGAGAATCGGAGGAAGGAGACAAGGTACGAGATGATGTCGGGAGTGAAGATTTGGCTGCGGGAGTTAGGGTTAGGGAGGTACTGGCCAATGTTTGAGATGCATGAGGTTGATGAAGAGGTGTTGCCTTTGTTGACGTTGGAGGATCTCAAGGACATGGGGATCAATGTCGTTGGGTCGAGAAGGAAGATGTTTTGTGCTATTCAGAAGCTTGGGAGAGAGTTTTCTTGAAAATAAAAAAGCAATAGTCTTTTGTTTTGTGACAGCCATTGCAATGTCTGAAGCTCTTTTTTTCTTTTCTTTCACTAGTGTTTGTAGTTGTAGTATTAGAGGATGAAGAAGAAGCAGGTTTTGTAATAAGACATAATGCAAAACAAGGAGACAGAAGTGAAACCCTGATCGAAACTTACCTGAGTTGGTAAAATGATTTCTAATATCCCAAATCTCCACAGCAATCTCAAAGAAGCTTCTGCTGATCCATAAGCTAACATGTAATTCATTTCCATCAAGATCCTTCCCTGAACATTACAGGCAGAGCACGAGATATTATGCTAACTCAAATATGTCAAAGCATAAATATATATATATATATATATCTTTGGATGATAGATGCAGCAGTAGTACCTTGTCAAGTCTTTGTACTAAGAAAGAAAGGTGCTTAATAAAATGAGCTGTTTCCTTGGAAATTCTGAAACCTAAACGTGCAGCGACTCTTATTGCACGAAGAATCCGAGCTGTAAACATCGCAAATTGATGAGCATGGTAATAGGTTACTCACTAGTCCACACGATTTACATAGAATAAAAATTTGTTTCTTTTGGCAACTTACCACAGTCCTGTTGAAATGATGTGCCGGCGTGAATCACTGTTCGAACCTGTGATTGTACAAGAACCACATTGAGAATAAATGATTATATCCAAAAATGTTTGCTTTGAAATAAAATTTTGAAAGAAAAAAAATCAAAGTAGGATACATTCACACTTTAGCTTTTCTTATATCTTCAATTCCTCCCAGATAGTCATAGACGAGTTTGGCATATGGATCAAACATCAACCTGAGATGCAAAGACACATAGAGACGTGAAGAAATAGGACGTATAAGACTTTGCAAAAACATTAAGGTATAAACAAGATACCCATTAATAGTGAAATCTCGCTGCAGACAGTTATTCAAACGGATGCAATCCTCGTCACCATCTGAGCCACTGGATTCTCTGAGCTCACTTCTCATGTTTCTCAAAGAAGTCTGTGCTGAGGTACTAAAACTCGAAACCTACTCAAAACAAAAGAAAAATAAAATAAAATAACAAAGAGAGTTATTGTACTCAAAATTTAAAACGGAAAACAAACCTCAACTATATCATCACCAACGTGTACGTGACATATAGGAAACCTTCTTCCAACAATTTCACATCTTGAGAAAGTCCGAACCACCTACACAAAATCGATATGAAATCAGCTTGAGTTGATGTAGACACTAAGAGAGGAAAAAGGAGGAGCAACCTCTCTAAGTTCTGCAGAAGTGAGAATATCGAAGTCTCTTGGTGTCCGCTTCAAAATAAGATCTCTTACACAGCCTCCCACAAGATAAACATCATGTCCTAACATATTACAAAAAAAACAAGGAGAAAATTATGAAATTTTGAAACCTGGAGAAAGAAATCTACGGACAAAAGCTAGCTAAAGTCATAAAAGTATCAACCTTTACTCTTAAGGCCATTGAGCACTTGTCTTGTGGGCTTAGCAATCATTGAACTGCTTATACCAAGGTCTTTCGAATCCAACTGCTTCCACTCACGATCCCCTTCATTTATCAAAACCCAGTCAAAAAATATAAAAAAGACGAATCAAAATAGTTGGAGCATTGTGCTGAACAAACAACAACTCTTAGTGGGTAAAATATTTGAATTTTCAGACATCCAGACTGGCTTCACACAACAGAGTAGCAGCAATAGTTCAAGAAGTATACATATCGGAACAAATGAAAATCATGAGCGTAAACTTACTTGTTCCATCAGAAACTTTGTCTTGACGATCACCGACCTTGGCGAAACCATCTGGCTCGTCTACGGCCTCATTGGCAGCAGCAGCAGAAACAGTGTTGAAACGAATCTGAGAACGAGACAACCAATGGCGAAAAGAAAGCATTTAGCGTAATCGAATACAGAACTGTAGTGTTTGTCCCTCTAATCAGTTAAAAGAGTCACCTTTCGTAAGCAGTGATGCTGGAGCGTCCGATTACGAACAGGGAAATAGGATCTGCAAGCGAAACCCAAACCGGAAATCGCCATGGGAGTTGAAAAGATTCACCATTTCATCATTATGAGGTTTTAGGCTTTGAGCAGAGAAGTTAGGGTTCTTACTTACTTTTTCGGAGGATGAGGCCGGAAGAGGTTTTAGGGAGATTACCACGCGCCACGCGCTCAATCGCCATTTGATACTCTTGCCGCTTTCACGTTACTCCTTAGGACATCTTGCCGTTTGTATTGGTGTCTCATGAAAAACCTTTTGCCGTTCCGAAATTTAGAAAGGTAACTACGCGCTGTTCGATTAATCTACAGTTATAAGGTCGAGAGAGCCCATAAAGGTTATTTGCCCCAAAAAGAAAAGCCCATACAAGCCTGACCAACAACAAAAAAAAAAAGAGAGTCCATACAAGCTGGTGAGTAAGATCAATGGACTGTTGACCAATGAAATGACTAGTCTAAAGGAAACACAACAAAAAGTCAAAAAATAAAGAAATAGAGAAACAAATTCTAAATTTAAGAGAACATTAATTAATGAAGAAACTTCAAAAGAAAGAAAATTAAATCTGAGAAAAAGAAAAATTTGGTGCGTAGTTGATATCTCTCAACTATACCTTTGCATATGCTTAGAAAAAAATTAAATGTGTCATTCACATTTAACACAAAAAAAAACAAGAAAGATTATTGTATTAGAAAAAAATCTAAGGTGCCAATAAATCTTATTTATTATGTCATTATAAGCATCATTATTAAAGATAAATGAAAGCTTTGATTGGTTGGATAAAAGACAGAACCTCTTAGTACAAAACAGTATCTCCACAAACGAACACGTGTCCACTATTGAACATCTTTTCATCTCTCTCTCTCTCTTCGTCGTTCCTTCAGAGTGACGACTCTCTCTCTCTCACACTCTCTTTCACATCCAATTTTCTCCAGATAAACCCTAATAAAAAAGGGGGTAACAAAATCCACTTCCTCATCTTCACCAATCTCCTCCAATCAGCGCATGTTAGTGGAAGGATAATGGTTCCAGAGTAAGTAACCGAGAACACAAACTCTCTCTCTCTCTGTCTCGCTAAGCCAATGGCCGAGTTGCAGCACTTGGTGGAAGGTCACCAGACAAACGGCGGCTTAGGTTTCATCCCTCCGGCGATGACCTCAGCCGAAGCACCTGAAACATCCGCGGCCGCGGTCTCAGCAGGCGTATCGAAACGACTGAGAAGACCGAGCGTTCGGCTAGGAGACATCGGCGGCGGCGGCGGCGACCAGTACCAGCAAGTTCCGTACGATTCGCACGTGCGGCGTCCGAAATGGAGCAACAGGAAGGAGTCTGGTCAGAGCGGGAAGCCTTCGTCGAGGACTCGAGCCCTGACGAACTTGAGCTCCTCCGGGTACGACAACAACAACAACGCCGGAGCCCTGGAGGAAGATCCGAATTCGATCGGGACTTGGCGGGTCAATAAATGGGTTAAATCATCTGGCGGAGAGACGACGGCGGCGGCGGCGAAGCGGGTTGGGTCGAATTGGGCGACGAAGTTCAGCGAGGAAGATGAGGAATTGGAAGAAGGGTTTCGCGATTTCAGCAGAGAGGATTCGGAGAGTCCGGCGGAGGAGGAGGAGGAGGAGGAGAATAGGGCGAGGTACGAGAAGAGGAGAGAGATGTCGGGAGATTGGCAGAGTGGTGGAGGAGGGAGAGGAAGAGAAGGAGTGAAGATATGGCTACAGGAGTTGGGGTTAGGGAGGTATTGGCCGATGTTCGAGATGCATGAGGTTGATGAGGAAGTGTTGCCGTTGTTGACGTTGGAGGATCTCAAGGATATGGGGATCAATGCTGTTGGGTCGAGAAGGAAGATGTATTGTGCTATTCAGAAGCTTGGGAGAGAGTTCTCGTGATTAAAAAATTAAAAGGCAGTGTCTTTTTTTTTTTAATTTGTTTTTGTGACGGCCATGGCAATGTCTGAAGCTCTATTTTCTTTCTTTCTTTCAGTAGTGTTAGTAGTTGTAGTAGTATCAAAGGAAGAAGAAGAAGCAGGTTTTGCTTATTGTGATTGTACCTTCTTTTTGTTGTCTGTCTTTATTGACCATTGATCTTGATTAAAACTATGAAATCTCGAACATGCAAAGAGTCAATGAAGAAGAATCATGTATATGTAGTCTTGTCGTCCTAAGCAAGACTTGAGCAGAGCTGGACAAACTCTGTATCAGAAAGATATGGAGAGACGTTCTCTGGATGCACTTACTTTGCTTATGACATGCGGTGCAACACAAAGGACACAGATTGAAACGAGTTCAGTTTCCTGTACTGAGAGCTAAGATCTATGAAAGCATAGACACTTTCTTAACATCTTGTGAGTGGAATCCAAGATTTTTTACCTTGGAAGATGCAAATACGTATCCTAGCCATATTAGTTAGAGGTATAGCTGGGGAAACCAACAACCACCACTGCGAACCTGTTCAGGGTTTTAAGGTTCAATTGCACCCTCAGAGTTAATAGTCATTTTTTTGCTTTTGTGCTCCTGTCCAGTGTTTAAGAAGAAGAATATGATTTTTATATATAGGTTATGAGTCATAACTTGACTAGATTGAGTGTGCAAAGTGACCTTGAAAAGGTCGACTAATAAGTAATAACTTAAAAGAGTACCTATGTTTGAATCCTCCTCTCCTAGAATCAGTTTAATGGCAGATATTGATTAGTTGCGCAGATGGAGTTGGTCAGGATGTAGCGTAAAGGCGAGCTAGACATTGATGCTTCATGTATTGGATGAGTTTAGTCGCTGCGAGTTCATGAAAAGAACAGAGCCTTTTAAACTGATTCGTCTTATGACTTATGTTGAAACTGAGAAGTGCACAACTCACAACAGGGTCAGAGTTTGTTTTGACTATTGAGTGAAGGACTGACGAAGGTTACGGCTTATCTTATTTCTTTTCGAACTTAGCTAAATGGTCAGAGTTACAGCCGAAGATTTGCAACAAGAAGATCGCTAGATCAGTGTATGAAGACAAGTAAAACATATTATAAAGCATGGGTGTTTAATACTATTTGATGTTGTTGAACCGGAAATATAACAGAAAGGCCCAAATGCAATAGATATCGTTGAAACAAAAAAAAAAAAAAGAGGTCCTACTGGATAACAACAAAAAGGCCCAAATTCCTGGAAAAATAACAGAAAAGCCCAAATACAATAGTTATTGTTGAAGCTAAAAAGAGAGGTCCTACCGAGAGTTGAACTCGGGTCGCTGGATTCAAAGTCCAGAGTGCTAACCACTACACCATAGAACCAGATGCTAAGGCCTTCGAAAGCATTTTATTTATTTATGTTAGTTTAACTTAATCTAACCCTTAAGTTCTCTGATACTTCAATTTTAGGCTAGTGTCACAAAATCGATTGCGTTACTAAGAATATAAATATATATTTGAGATGTATACATATCGTAGTTTTCAATTTTATTAATATGAGTGTAAGCTTAAAAAAATTATTTGACCAACAAAAACATACCAAAATATTTAAATGCCTGAAAAAACACAAAACATAAAGTTTTGGTTCACCAAAGCTACCGGCCACATGTACTAAAGCCAAATGAAGGAACCTTTATTCAAACGTTTTGCCTAATAGTGGATGTAGATAATCTTCATTTCTAATTCGTATTCTCGAATATAATTGAATGTTTCATAGAGAAGATGATAATGGGATAATATAATACGCACTCTCACAATCACAATACAACTAAACAAGTTGCCAAGTGTCCCTCTAGCAGATTTTGGGGAAGACACATTATTGTTCTTAGTGAGTTACAAAAAAAAAAGAAAAGAGAAATAAATTATTTATAGGGAAAAGTGAATGAAAAAAGAGGAAAAACACAAAAGATTGATATTATCCCGTTCTTCTTTTACATGGGAGTGGAATCATCACTCATATATTGTCCAATAAAGCCTTCAATAATTAGAGATATTATTCTACACAAAAAAAAAAAAAATCAATTTGGTACGTACGTAAACCTTATCTGCTTTTCATTTTATTATTTTTAACGTTCTTCTTTTTAAATCTAATAATTAACTGCTAGGAATAAAATATTTTATATGGTGCAGATTGCTAACGAGTTTGAATTAATTGGAAAACTTGATCTATTTGCTTCAGCACTATACAGCATTAAGAGTCATAATTTGCACCATACAACACAAATTGATGTTTCACTTGATTATCATGTTTGGCATATACATAATGAATGATTGACCCACGGGTTATTAGTAAAAATTCAATTTTCGTAGATGATTATCCACTCCATCATCTCTTCGCTAAGGATCATTTGATTAACAGTTTGCAGGAATCCTATTTCTATAACTATATATACAGTATTAAAAACTGGAAAATCCCTAGACAGAAATTAAGAATGGAAAACAGGGAAATTACATGTTCAAATTTATATATCAAAAAAAAATAAATTATGGACATTAAAAAATCCTAGACGTGAAATTTAGGTTACTTATGAAAGATGTGATATTTATCTATTGGCAATAACAAATTCAGCCAATCATATCATATCCTCTTGAATCTATCTTTACATCTTTCTCTTTTAATACAGGGGCCTCTAGATAAAGCCGACGTGCTCGTTATCTTCATGCATGTTTCATTTAGTTTTTGTTTTCTCGTATTTTATAAATATTTAATATATGCATGAAACATAATCCCACGTCACGACTCACGATGGACATGGTTAGCCATGAATGATTTACCAAAAAGTTTGGAATATAAAGGATTCAATTACCCAGTGACGTTATTGTATATCACTCGGTAGGGATTTCTCCTGCGCACCTCCTTTCTCTTTTGCGTTTATTGGTCAGATAAAAACTTTATATCAAAATGAGAAAATATGGTTATTAAAAAACTCTTGTCGAGGCAACTAGAAAAAATCTTCAAATTAAGGTGCTGGACTTTGAAGGAAAAATTTAAACTTGAACTCGTGCCGAGGCAACTGAAAAATCTTCAACGCTGTGTCTATATATAGAACTAGTGATTAATAATAAGTGTAGGCTTAGATAAAGACACGTAGTAGCGTAGAGCCTGTTAACATGTTCCACTAATACTGGAGAGGAGAACTGCAAAATTTAGACACCAAAACATTGAACATGGTGTCGTTTTCTTAATGGCATGTAAGGTAGTAAATATAATATTAATTGGTGCAGATAATTTGTTTTTCTGTTAATTTCTATCAATTGCCATAACCTTGACTACACATAGAATTTTTATTATTTAAATCACTCTATTTATGTTAATTTAGTATCTACAAATTAATATAGATCCTGAATACTATTTGGAAACAGATGTTTTTATACTTAGGCCACGTTCAACAGAGTATAGATTCAGTATGTTGTGTAAGACCGCAAACGCAGCAAACAATGTCAATGACTTGCTTCTTTTTTTGCAGTTATGTGTTATAATACCATTGGTGTAGGCTAATGGTTAAGTGCATGGGTTGATTCGGTTGTGCTTTTATTAGAGTCCCAGTGAAAGAAATGTTTTATGCCATGTTTCTGGTATTAGCAAATGCTAGTTCTGGACCTAGAAAGAGATTAAGGCCTAACGTCCAACTCTGTTAATAAAAAGTTATACATTATAATACACCTAAAATGATTTTGTAAATTGAAATAAGTTGTCAAAGTTTGCTTGGAGGCCTTTGGTAAGGATGCTCGTTTACAAATTGCAAACATAATAACAATCAGAAAACTTATGTTTACAAATCGAGAATATATATTTTAATAGAGGATATTTAGTTACAGAAATATCATGTTTTTATAAAAAAGACATTTTTGTGTATGAACACAAATGCAATAATATTAAGCAATAAAACGTAACATATATTGTGTGTATATCAATCTTCCAGAACGCAAGTTGCTCTATGCAAAATGGAAGATATATGAAGTAAACAGAAAATAAAAGAAAAAGCAAAAGAACATAGAGAGAAGATGATTGGACATAAAAGAGTGAGAGCAACTTGGTTCATTAGAAGAACCACATTTCAGTTCGTCTTTTCTGCTTTGCTTTCTTGTTTGCTCACCTCTTATTTTTTTTTTTTCATTTTCTAATTATTCATTTTATCTGCATGATTTTCTTCTGCCATTAGAATTCTCCAGCCAGTCTACTTACGTAACAAGTTGATTACAAGTTTACAGCACGTGTATAATTATCATTTCTACTAAGCTAAAGCGTTCGTTTTGTGTGGGTGTTATGACATATATATCTCTGTTTTCTTTCTAGTATGAGTGAGCTTTGTATGTCTGGAATTTTTTAACTGAGAAAATCTTAGATCTGAAAGTTACGATTGTTCCAGTAAATTATAATAAATTATGATACTCTTTATTATTTACTCGTTATAAATTATATATGTGAAATAATATTTAGTTTTATTTTGATGCCGTAGTCATTTTCAACCACATACCTACTAAGCATTTAAGCAAAAAAAAAACACATACCTACTAAGCATCCTCTTGTAGTGTTAAGAAAGAGATATTATTAGCCTATTGTTCAGATACGGGTGGAATTTCAAAATTTTGAACAATCTTGTCATTATATACTTAATTGAAATAATTCATTTAAATAAACGTCTTCTAACTTATAATTTTATACTAGAATAAATTAGTTTAAAAGAAATATTTTACTAGAAAAAGAAACCACCCTAAAAGAATGACGTCTTCAATAAAACAGGTGAAAGCATAATAAGTTACTAAAATTAACCTAATGGTACGTTCAAATAACCATAACAGTCTAGTCTAGACTGATCCCCGACCTTGGCAGGAAGCTGCAGAAGCATAAGCATTCAACTTTCACCACTGTAAACTATTTTCAGTTATTTTAACTAAAATTTAAGTGATCTTATATATAGTATATATATATTGTAGTTTTCATTTTCAGAAAAAAATATATTTTAGTTTAGAACGTCGCCACATTCCAAGTTCAAATCACATAGCAGTTTATTTCTATTTTGTGTTCAGTCTTATAAAACTCAAAGACCGGCAGTAACGGTGAGACATAATTAGTAAAATCGTATATGAGGTCCTAACCATGACTACTTACTTGCATTCTAGGCCAACTTTTTCTCCTTCGTGTTGGAGCCTATATCTATATAAAATTAAAACCGTTCACCCATGATCTGCCAAAATCTTATCTTGAATTTGCTTTTATATACAAAATCATATATATAATGAAGTTTAACAAATTGTTATATCGACCAACCGTTAAATAAGGGGCACTTTTAAGCTTTCATTCAATTATTCTTGAGAATTTGAACTATACTGTATTAATCTTGACCAGTAGCTGACAAAAAAACACTTATCCAATAGCTAGTCTCCATTAGTTAAGCCGTCTATCTCTCTTTCCGTTTAATTTACCTTTTAAAACGTAAGAACAAAATGTGAATATCGTTGATGAAACAAATGTTAATTCAAGTACAAATGAAAGAGAGCATCTATCCATGTGTTTATTAACTGTTTTTAGTTGATTGGGGTATGTACGGGCAAAATGTTAATGATTGAGAAAGAAACGGCAAAAAAAAAACAGAGAAAATTATGATTTAATAATTGAGAAACGTAAATTAGAATGAAAAGTTACTAAAAGTGAAAACGGCAATGTATATTTTACGTACAATTTCACGTGAACTAATTTTATTGGAAACGTAATTTATTCAAGAGTTTTGTAATTTTATCATACCGCAGAAAACATTGTAACATGTAAAAACAAATCACATATAGATATATGTGAAATAGGTAGAATCTAGACATAAAGCTTTTAAAAGAAAGAGTTGGCCTAAACCGAAATCGACATGCATTATTTATCAAAAAGTTATATTGGTGTGGATTGGCTTTGTGAATAATTTTATAAGGACATTTGTTTTCGCAGTACACCTACAAAGACAATAATACTTTAAGTAATATATTAATTATATTATGATTCACACAACATATATCTTCCCCGTTTTTTCTTAGGACCTCCCACTATATATACTTGAACACCCCAAATGCTAAGGTCGTGCCATAAGCTTTTGATTTAAGAGAAACACTTACAAAGCCTATATCGCTCTTACCTCGAAGAGTACCTCTTCTCCCTCCTATACAAATAAAAACCTAAATTATTCTTCTTACCAAAAAAAAACTCTAAAACCATGGCTATCTTCAACACTCAAAACACATGGGCCTTTGCCTTCGGCTTGCTCGGTATGAATTTATCTCCTTTTATATCAAATTTGATATCATCATAGCCTATATATTCCAAAACCGGTATGTCTTCTAACATTATACTCTCATTATAATCGTTCTTTTTTTCAGGTAACATCATTTCCTTTGCTGTTTTCCTCTCTCCCGTGTAAGTAGTCACATCGTTACTTCATTAAAACATGAGTATCTAAATATCTCAGCACATATACGTTATATGTTACTATCTCGCTAGCTAAAACTAACAACTATAATAATGATCATATAGTAAACCAAACCATTTGAGATATCAATATTTAATAGCCAAGATGATTCGATATGGATTGCAGGCCAACGTTCTATAGGATTTGGAAGAAGAAAACCACAGAAGATTTCCAATCTCTTCCTTACGTGGTGGCGCTCTTCAGCGCGATGCTTTGGCTCTACTACGCTACTCAGAAGAAAGATGTCTTCCTTCTCGTCACCATCAACTCCTTTGGTTGCTTCATTGAAACCATCTACATCGCCATATTCGTTGCCTTTGCCACCAAGAAAGCACGAGTATGTTCACTGATTAGCCATTACCAATTCTATAAGTAAGATTCATTATATTTAACGGTAATTTTGGTGCAGATGTTAACGGTGAAGCTCTTGTTGCTAATGAACTTTGGAGGATTCTGTTTGATTCTCCTTCTCTGCCAATTCTTAGCAAAAGGTTCCACACGTGCGAAGATCATCGGAGGAATATGTGTCGGATTCTCTGTCTGCGTTTTCGCTGCGCCGCTTAGCATTATCGTAAGTATTAGTCATAGCTAGCTAGCTAGTGTTACATAATATATGTTTTGATTTTATTCATGAATAAATTAATGATGTATTAAAAACAGAGAACGGTGATAAAGACAAAAAGTGTGGAGTACATGCCGTTTAGCTTATCCTTGACACTTACCATCAGTGCGGTCGTATGGCTTCTTTATGGTCTTGCTCTTAGGGATATCTACGTTGCTGTAAGTCATCTTAATCATTTTCATAATCGTCATTATATTGCGTGAAAGTGTTTGCTTTTGTTTCTATATACCTGAGCCTACATATCATCATAGATTAAGAGAGATGGATTTTCATAAAGCATAACCCTTTTGTTTGGTATTATTGTCGTGTTACATAATATATATCCCACAAACGCTAAAGATACTCCTTTTGTCTTTAAAAAAATATCTTTTACAAAAGAGTTCTATCTATAAGTCTGTTATAAAGTAATACAGTAGTATATTGCACGTAACCATACTACAAATTGATATTGATCTATAAAGTGAAAAGTTCATATATTAAAATAAAAAGTAGTTAATATTGCTTTGAGCACTAATACTTTTCATCTGTCGATATCGCAGTTCCCGAACGTGATTGGGTTTGCTCTCGGTGCACTTCAAATGATACTTTACGTGGTTTTCAAATACTGCAAAACGCCGTCGGATTTGGTGGAGGAAGAACTCGAAGCAGCTAAGTTGCCGGAAGTGAGCATTGATATGCTGAAGGTAGGCGCACTGGCATCTCCTGAACCAGCAGAGATTACAGTTGTACCAACGGCGAGGAAGTGTGTGTGTAATGATCGGAAGGCTGAAACTGAAAATGGACAGGGAGTAAAAAACGGCACACACTCCACTGCAGCTTGTTAAAAACAGAAAAGCTGTTTGCCTATCTTTTGCATTGTTGTCTTTGTACTCTATCTTGCTATCATCATCACCATCTACGTGTGCCAAGTCGAGGATTAATTATCTCGGGAATTACATTATCCTGAGATGATTTTTCCATCTTCTTTGAATTACTAGTGTAATTAAATTATCTGTTGGATATGAGTATCATCTTATTTTCCCGTTGAAAGGTTATAAAATTGCTCTCTCTACTGTATAATTCAATCGTAATCGACCACGTGTACAATTTTCTCGTCTTTCTGCTTAAATTAAGTTATTTTGAAGAAAAAAAACTGATAAGATTGTGAACGTGGTGTACGTACATTCATAAATAAAAGACCAATAAACTACATACAATAAATAGTACAAATCTAATTAAGTAGCCATGGAATAATTATATGTTTGGAGCTAACAAGGGTGGTGATATCAATGCGAGGTTGGTCTAGTAGTTTTGTGGAAATTTGGCTTCCTAAATTTGATTTTTGTTGAGAGGATATTAAACAACCGGTTTTTGTGATTGGCTTATGGAATTAGTCATGTCTTTACGGCTCGGATGATCCGAGTTATAAAAAAGAGTGGTGATTAGTTTTTTAATAAGATGTGCTTATATAAAGTTCTTATGAATTAAGAAAATCATGATGTCATACATTATATACTTAAAATGTATCAGTAAATTTAAGTAGACTAAATTAATTTTACCTCATAATAAAGTAAAAGTGTCAAAAAGTGTATATTTATACTATTAAAACAAAATACCCTTTTTGAGGTGTCATTCTATTTTGAAAATATTTACAATACAATGTCTTTGCCTCCACGAAAATTATTTACTTTAAACAAACAATATTTTTGCAAATCTTTTTCAAATCAATAACAAACAATAGAAACTGTAAAATAAAATTCATAAACATTGATATTAGTTGCAATTTGCAAACACGTGTGTATCTTTACAAAATTATAAAGTAAAATATAAATCTAAAAACTATATACCAATTATCAAACATGCTTTAACTTATATAAAAATGTTACCAACATAATGGTATTGACGAGATCTCAAATTCAAAATATCATTTTCTTTGCTCTCAAAGTAGTTACAATATCTAAACTAAATCTTTTTGAAATTCAATCAAAAAAATATCAAAAGATATCTATACTATTAAAACATAAATATTAATGTTGTTTCTATTAATGAAATGTAAATATTCTTTAAAATACATTTAAATTTACAAAAAAAAATAATTCTTATTAAAGATAATTTTATCTTTTGGTTCTTGGTTGAAAGACTATATATACCCATTAATTTAATTCATTCCATCTATCTCTACTATTAAAACTTTTTTTTTTTTACACATCTCTACTATTAAAACAAAAAGACACTTTTTGAGGTTCCCTTCTGTTTTAGAAATATTTACAGGAGTACCACTACATTTAAATTATAACAAAACATTTTCATTAAATTATAATTAATAAAATCTAGCTTATTAATTCTTTCCATAAATTTCTGTGATTTTGTTTGTGATAATCAAAAACAGAATCTGAATATTTGATTATCAATTGCTAAAAGAAACTATACTGTTAGTGTTTCTAAATTTTATTATGGTTGAAAACTATCATTTGTATATATGTTCATTTTGACTTTTGATTCATATGTATTACTCGAAATTTTATTATGGTTGAACCGATACTCTCAAATTATTATAAAATAATATATATATATATAACATTGAAAACAATTAGTTTCATTTTTTATAATTTCATGTCGTAAGTATCGGTTCAATGTTTTTAAATCAATCCAGATCTTGAATCGGATTACTCCATGGATCTCTGGATCAATGGGTCAATCATGGTTGAATTGCAGATCAATAGATTAATTAATGGTAATATATATCTTTAGGAGGAATACTAATAATAAACGGATATATGTATATAATATTATTAACTATAAAAATGATATGATATTTTTTTGTCGACGTCTATCTTCTTAGATCAAGTGGTAGTCGGTTTTGAGTCGTTCCAAGAAAACGCTATGTCCGACTAGGTCTGATTTATGTGGGAATAAAGAACACAGTTACTTCTCACCTCCTTGGCGAGAGAATCTGCACGCGAATTTCTATTTATGGGTATGTGAGCAATGCTAAAATCTGAAAAACCAGCTTGTAGAGGTCGGAAGGAGACTAACTCAGAGTTAAAGGCCGGCAAGTCAGTAGGGTTAGCAATCATGTCCACCAGGTCTCTATATGGATCACGTTGCATAGTAACTCTCTTAAGTAAGACATCGTCCATATGAGCCCTTCCATCTCTACATGGAGCGCTGATAGGCTTTTACGACATCCTTGTAGTCCAAATCTCTCAACTCCCATTTGATCCTTGCAGAACCACCCTAGACCACTGACTGTGCCACTATCAATCCATGACGCATCGATTTGGCAGATCGGGCACTGGGGGTCCACCTGGACAGGCTAGCTAAGTAACTGAGTAGATTGTGCTTCCTCTTCCTCTCTCTCCTCATGTAGGTTTGCTTTTCTCGAGCATTCATGGAAGCTAGCTGGAGGGTGTCAACTAATGATACATCATTTCTATTGAAAATTTATCATTACGTGCCTTCCAATTAATATGATATATAAAAAATTCATGTTTTATTTACAAAATATAATTAGATATTTAAAAATCTTTCAATTTCAAATTTTGTCTGCCATGAAACTAAATTATCTAACTAATTTTTAAAAACAAATTTTAACTCTGGCTATAATAAAACATAATAAATAACTAAATATAAATTACAATAAAATTAGCTTTTAAATCTAGATACATAAAAAATACAAAACTATAATAGATTATTAATAAAAATAAACTAATATTGTTATATAAATAAACTAGATTTTCTCGACAACCATTTTATTTGAATAACATATTAATTTTTTTATCAAACTACAATGAATCACAAATCAAATAGTTTATTTAATTTTGTGTAGTATTTAAAAGTATATGAGAAATTTAGTTAAATATTTGTAGAATTGTTATCAGATTTTGTTTTATGGGTTTCTATCGAATCATCAAGTATTTGATCACGGGTTAATGATGAAATTTTATCCGATTTTATCAATTTTTTAATTATTGTGTTTTTCACTAAATCCAAACCAGATTTTATACGAGTCACAGGTTAATGATGGGGGTTTATCCGGTTTTGTCACATTTTTAATTAATGTTTGTTTTCGCTAAATCTAAACCAGATTTTATACGGGTTACAAGAGTTGTTGGTTCGATCGTGAGTATATGTTGGATATGAAAACACTGGTGCATGCTAAAAAAATTAAGATGTCAAAATAAAAGCTTTTCAATCATAAACTTCAGACATCGAATATTTTAGATCGAATGCTAATATTTTCGATACATACTAAATACAATTATCCCGCACTTTTAAAGCGGGATTAAAATCTAGTTATATTGTTATAGTTGACATCTCAATGAACATAATAAATCTAAGGTTCTAATACATCTTTTATTAAAAAAAATTGATTTTGATTTTTTTTTGAAATATAGATTTGTTTCCATTATACACTATTGTAAAAGAAAAAAAAATAAGTCCAAGTCGATATAGTTTACCATTTGTAACATGATAGTTGACACAATGTATTACGCAGCCCCGGCTCTTGACCATGGCGATAGGGGCGGTTGCCCTGGGTCCATGGGCCAAAAAAGGTTTTTTAGTTTTATTTTCTTGATTATAGAGGTTCATTTAGTTTAAAGGTCCATAAATGTTTTTAGTGTTAATAAATAGCTTATAATTTAACTATAAAACTAATCACATATAACAAGTTAAAACCAAAAAAAAATGTAGGCTTTACCATTTTTCAGTTTTCTGATAAAGAAAATTATTTTATATCAAATTTAAAAATACGGTGAAAAAGCTAAGAAAATATTAATAAAAGAGGTCCATATTTACTATTTAGCCTAAGGCTACTAATTTTTTTAAGACGGTCCTGGTATTACGAACCACCATATATGATTAGGAATAGAAACAGGGACCAAACAAAAAAAAAGGAAAAAAAAAAAATAACAGATGCTTTTGTTAAAAAAAAACAATAACAAATGCTAAAGTTTTTAATATAAAGCTATAGCTTATCGTGAAAATTGATTTGTTTTTAAATGTCTGTTAAGGTTTATCTCTAGAATAAACAAAAGTTTCGCTTTTATCAATGCTAGTTTGTGTGGTTATAAAAACATAATCTACGACTTCAAGTTAATAGTATATCATTCTAGTTTTTGTCTAACTTGTATATATTTATAACAGATTTGCTTAGGAGATGAACGTAGGAGAGAAAACCAGTGGTGGTTCATTTTGGAGCAGGGATGTTGATATTTGCTTTTGGGAGAGCTCTATCAATTTATGCCGCGGAAACTGAGAATCATTGGGAAAATATTGCTGGAGATGTTCCCGGAAAAACATTAGAACAAGTTATAGAACACTACGAGAGTTTACCTAAAAATGTAATGATGATTGAATCTGGCTGTGCTTATCTCCCTGATAATGATTCTTCAGAAGGAACACATGCCAAAGAGTTTACTTAAATAGTACAGCCTTATTCGGTGGACAAACGCTGCGGCAGCGTCTGACGGTTAAAAAATACACATAAAAACGTAGAGATCAATGGAAAGCATTTCCATGGTGAGAGAAAAATGAACGTTGGCAATTTAATTTGATTCCGGAGGTATTGCTGCTGTTTAATCCGGAGACTGGACAGTTTCTCTTCACCTATGTAATTAAATGAATCCTGTGACTTAGGCACACAAAATTTCTTCAATTTGCTTTGTAAATGTTGATCGCCATTGTTGCCGCAGCGTTTATTCGCCGAACAAGGCTTACATAGAAATTGCAAAGCAGAGTTTTGCACAATAGAACATACGGATACTATGAGTGTATATATATTGTATCTATATATATGGCGTTAAGAGCATGATTATTGCGGGGTTCTTAGGGTGAGATTCTTAACGTAATATAAGAATTGTTTTTTTATTTTTAACTTAGAAAAAATAAGAACCGACTTTTAAATAAGATATTTAAGAGACAGTTCTTAGTTTTTCTTAATTAAAGTTAAAAGATGGTTCTTATATTACGATATGAATCATATCCTAAGAACCCGCAATAATCATGGTTTTGAATGCTTTTTACTCAGTATTTAAAAGACGGTTCTTATTTTTTCTTTGTTAAAATTAAAAGAAGGTTTTTATATTAAAATAAGAACCCATCATAAGAACACGCAATAGTCATGCCTTGGGTGCTTTTTACTCAACACTTGTATATGCTAATGGATCGGGAAAACTAGCCGAAGTCAACCAGTTCGAATCACGCTTTCCCCCTGTATCAGCAGAGGGAACAAATCATATATATAAAGAAACATGTCCGTATTGCCCCTTCACACCTTGTATATAGGGAACAAAACAAATCATATGTAATCTCATTTGTGTTGATCGGGATTTGATTTATTGTCCATTGAACGAATGAAAAAATTAGTCTTTTCAATTTTTGCTTTACTCGGCGAAAGTTTGTTTGTTGTTATGAAACGCGAAATTTATGCCTTGATTGTGTCTTAAATTAGACTGATTAGTCTTTGTATGTTTTTTGGTGCAATTAGTCTTTGTATGTTGCATTAGCGGTAACAAATTGTTTGTTATGTAACGTGAAATTCATGTCTTACGTGAAATGTAGAGTGATTTTTTTTTTCTTTAACTTTGAAGCCACGTGAGTAATTGACTAGAACCCAGAAACATTTAAAAAAAAAATCTGGAATAAATTGTTGGATTTTGTTAATTATTTGGTGATGAAACTCGATTAAGGTTAAACCAAGACATGTCAAGATAGATAAGGAAAATGACCTTAAATCGTATTTTAATGAGGTGATAATATCTGAAAATATTTTTAATAAGTTTATAGAAAGGTACAGAAAATTCTAATTCAACTAAATTAATGTAATATAGTCTATTTATATAAGATGAGTTCAAATGTTTTCTTATTCCATCTGGATAAATAGAAATAGAGAGATGTGTTTAATATTTGTTCTAAAATTATAGTGAATCACTTCTTAGACCAAGAGACATAATTACCATTCTAAGAGCATGCTTATCAGTAATACCCATAGAATATCTAAACAATTAAAATTAAAGAGAGAGAAAAGTAGGAAAGAGACATGAAAAAATATTTCATTTGCATACTTTGAGATACTTTATATTACAAATAGCATTTTATTAATGTTATTCTAATGTTGTTATTATTAATGAAATTAAATTTATTTTTTAGGAGAGGTTATTGAGAGAGTGATTAATGCAGATTATATGAATTTCAAAAGTTGGTGATTTTGAAAAAAAATGAAATTTTTTCATAGACTTAGACAAATATGTGCATCCATATTGATAGAATCCATATAACTTTTATAGAATTTCATGGATTTTCACAGAGTCATGTTATTATTATTATTATTTTTATGTAAAGTAATTATGTAAGAATATTCTTCTAGATCTATATTATTAAAACTGAAGTATTGAAGTACCTTTTGATATTGTTTGGAAACGTGGATAACAAGATAAATGAGCATTGTTTAGAAACATAGATAGCATATTAAATATTTTTTTATTTATACATTTAGTCATTGCATTTACAATAAATTAAGTACTTCTTTTTATTTCTTTTTATTTACAGATTCTGCCACTGTATTAATATTAATTTAAATTAATTAATTACAATGGTTGTTGTTTCTTTGTGGCGAAAATAAAAACACAAATTGAAATATAAATAGTATATATTATATAAAATAATTTTTAAATTCAGTATGACCTTATTTAGTTTAGTCAAATATAAAAATTTTGATAGTTCAATTTTCAAGAAAACAAAATATCATAAAATTAATAATAATTCACAGATAACTAATACAAAAAATTAAAATTTTTAGTAAGTTGTTTCATTTTAAAATAAATTAACAATAAATAAAAACAAGTTAATATATAAATAGTAAAATTACATCAAATTCATCAAGTTATAAAATTTTTAATATAATATTATGTATAAAAAAATATTATTAAACATATATATACTACAAAATAATATATTCTACTCTATATGTAAATTACAAAACATAATAAATTTACATGATATTTTTTTATAAAACCAACGGTTTATGAATTTACGTTAAATACAAGTTAATTCAAACACCCGCGTGGGAATGTGGGTCAATTTTTTTTATATAACTAGTATGTGAAAGATGTGTTGGAATTTATATACGAACGTAACAGTGAAATATGTCAACAAAACAATTTTACCAGAAAAATGTCAACAAAACAATTTCCATGGTGTTAGCTTTTGAAAGACATGTTCAATGTATATGACAGAATCTGGGTTTGTCATTTTAATGGTCAACATGTGCTATAGTATCATTGTTCGATTTCTTTTCTAATATAAGTTAACTATGCTTTTCTTTAGTTTTATTGCCACAATAGATAAATATTTATTCATCAAAAGGGTATAACATATTTCTTGTCTTGGAAGAAATTGAAAAATAAATGTAAGCCATGTCTATTTGACAAATATTATTAATATAATTTTGTTATCCAAGAATACACAGTGTTGTTCTAGTATTTTGAAAGTTATGACTTATAAATTAAAATGTACATAATCATTGTTTCAATAACACAAGAATTTAATAGAATTATAACTAAAAATATTTAATTTTTTGAATAACAAAATATTTTAAAATAATTTACAAAATAATTTAAAGAAAATTATAAAACAATCACACCGATAACGGAAAATTTGATTAAGACTTCAAGAATCATTTAACCTATGACAATAGAGTTTATAAAATTCTTCAAAATTTTAAAAATAACTCTCCCATTAACTCCCCCTTAAAACAAGTGATCTACCATTTGACAACTGTTTAATGAGTTTCTAGAGAAGTTCTTAAAAATCCTAAAATTAGACTCTGTATCTAACCTTTCTCTTACTTATCTTTTTTATCAACAGTTTTTTTAGTTATTCTACATAAATCTCTTGGTTGGAGGTGCTCTTAAATTATAATTACTGGTGACGAAAAATGAAACCAGCAATTTCACGTGAACTAATTTTCTGGGAAACATTATTTATTCAACGGCTTTGTAATTTTATCAAACGCAGAAAATATTGCCATATATATGTAAAAAAATTTCACATATAATATGTGAAATAGTTAGAACCTAGACAAAACTTTTAAAAGAAGGAGGTGGCCTAAACCGAAATCGACATGCATTATTTATCAAAAAATTATATTGGTTCTGTGAATAATTTTCTAGGGACTTTGTGTTTTTCAGTACACCTAGAAAGACAATAACACTAATTTTTAAGTATATATAATATTATGATTCACACGACATTTATCTTCCCCGTTCTTTCTTAATTAAGACTTCTCCCACTATATATACGTGAACTCCCCAAATGCTAAGGTCGTGCCAATAGCTTTTGATTTAAGGGAAATAATAACCTAGAAGAGTTCATCTCCTCCCTCCTATACAAATAAAGACCTAAATTATTCTTATTACCAAAAAAAACTCTAAAACCATGGCTATCTTCAACACTCAAAACACATGGGCCATTGCCTTCGGCTTGCTCGGTATGAATTTATCCTCTTATATATCAAATTTCATATCATCATATTCCAAAACCGGTATGTCTTCTAACATTATACTTCCATTATAATCGTATTTTTTTTCAGGAAACATCATTTCCTTTGCTGTTCCCTCTCTCCAGTGTAAGTAGTCACATCGTTACTTCATTTAAGCATGAGTATCTACATGTCTCAGCACATACGTTAAATGTTACTATCTCGCTAGCTAAAACTAACGACTATAATAATGATCATACATTAAAATTAAACCAAACCAGTTGAGATATCAATATTTAATAGCCAAGAGGATCCGATATGGATGCAGGCCAACGTTCTATAGGATATGGAAGAAGAAAACCACAGAAGATTTTCAGTCTCTTCCATACGTGGTGTCGCTCTTTAGCGGGATGCTTTGGCTCTACTACGCTACTCAGAAGAAAGATGTCTTCCTTCTCGTCACCGTCAACTCCTTTTGTTGCTTCATCCGAACCATCTACATCGCCATATTCGTTGCCTTTGCTACCAAGAAAGCACGAGTATGTTCATTGATTAGCCATTACAAATTCTATAAGTGAAATTCATTATATTCAATGATAATGTTGGTGCAGATGTTAACGGTGAAGCTCTTGTTGCTAATGAACTTTGGAAGATTCTGTTTGATTCTCCTTCTCTGCCAATTCTTAGCAAAAGAATCCACACGTGCGAAGATCATCGGAGGAATATGTGCCGGATTCTCTGTCTGCGTTTTCGCTGCGCCGCTTAGCATTATCGTAAGTAACTTATAGTCAGCTAGCTAATTGGTACGTGAAAATGTGTTTTGATTTAATTAATGAATAAACCAATGATGTATTAAAAACAGAGAACGGTGATAAAGACAAAAAGTGTGGAGTACATGCCGTTTAGCTTATCCTTGACACTTACCATCAGTGCGGTCGTCTGGTTTCTCTATGGTCTTGCTCTTAAGGATATCTACGTTGCTGTAAGTCATCATAATCTTTTCTTTTTTTTTTTGAATTGAATGTTAAATTATTCAAATAAAAGCCTTTTGTTTATCATAATCATCATCATTATATTGCGTGAAAGTGTTTGCTTTTGTTTATATATATAACTGGGCTTGAGTACAAAGCTATTGTCATAGATCATGGATCCACAAAAAAAAAAGCAAACCCTTTTGTTCGGTATTATTGTCGTGTTACATTTTATGTATCCATAAACCTGTCGATATTGCAGGGTCCCTAACGTGATTGGGTTTGTTTTTGGTGCACTTCAAATGATACTTTACGTGGTTTTCAAATACTGCAAAACGCCGTCGAATTTGGTGGAGAAAGAACTCGAAGCAGCTAATTTGCCGGAGGTGAGTATTGATATGCTGAATGTAGGCGCTCTGGCATCTCCTGAACCAGCAGAGATCACAGTCGTTCCAACGGCGAGCAAGTGTACATGTATTGATCGGAAGGCTGAAACTGAAAATGGACATGGAATTAAAAACGGCACGCACTCCACTTCAGCCTATTGAAAGCAGAAAAATATGTTTGACTATATTCTGCATTGTGCACTTTGTACTCTATCTCGATATCACCATCACCATCTACGTGTGCCAAGTAGAGGATTGATTATCTCGGGATTTACATTATCCTGAGATGATTTTTCTCATTCTTCTTTTAATTATTACCCCTTCTGTTAGTCTTCAAGTTTTTATTTGTTTCACAATGTAAGTTTTACAAAGTTCAATGCAAAAAAAAAATATGATAAAATAATATTAAAAATAAATAAAGTAAAGTTAGAAATATGATGTGCTATTAGTTCTTTTTTCCTTATCATTAAATGCTAAAACCATAAATATATTTTTCTAAATATTTGTACTTTTAGACAAAACTATATATTTATAATTTGAAACATAAGGAGTACTATAATCAAGTTATTTGTTGGATATGAATATCAACTTATTTCCCGCTGAAAGGTTATAAAATTGCTATCTCTAGTGTATAACTCAATCGTAATCTGCCACATGTACAATTTTCTCATCTTTCTTGAAATTAAATTACTTTCAAGAAAAATACTGATAAGATTGTAAACGTTGTGTACATTTCATAAATAAAACACCAATAAACTATATTCAATAGATAGAACAAAATCTAATTAAGTAGACATGGAATATTTATATGTTTGGAGCTAACAAGAGTGGCTAAATCAACGCGTAATGGTTTCGTGAAAGTTTGGCTCCCTAAATTCGATTTCCGTTTAAAAAGGATTAAGCAACTGGTTTTTGTCTTCAAGATTAGTCGGGTTTTTACAGTCCGAATGCAGTGCCGCCAAAATTCGGGGTCGCCTAAAGCACAAAAAAAATTATGTGGCCTACCAACAATAAAGTAGTAACGGTCAACCAATACAAAAATGTATAAATTTATCAAATCGTAAAAATCAAAACTATATTAGACAAAAGGAGGATCGAACAATGGTTGCTAACTGAGACAAACCTACTAAACCATTTGACCAAACTAATACTCAGTGACATGTGGTCTTAATGTTTTGCTTATATTTTGTGGCCTAAAACATATGTTTTAACTACCTTATAGCAGAGACGGACCGAATGATTCATGTTATAAAAAAAAGAGTGGTGATTGATTTTTATTATAAGATATTGTGCTTATATAAAAAATTATTAGTTACGAAAATCATGATGTCATCCATCCTATATAGTTAAAATGCATTAGTAAATTTAAGTAGATTAAATTAATTTTACCTCATAATTTAGTTGACATCTCAATGAGCATAATAAATCTAAGGTTCTAAATAAATTTTTATTCATACAAATATCAGTTTTTGAATTATAGATTTATTTCCATTTTACACTATTGCAAAAGAAAAATAAGTCAAAGTTGATGTAGCTTACCATCTGTAACATGATAATTGGTACAATGTATTATGCACCAAATATGATTAGGAATAGAAACAGGGACCAAATAAAAAGGGAAAACAAAAAATAACAAATAAAGTTTTTAATATAAAAGCTATAGCTTATCATGAATATTGATTTGTTTTTAAATGTCTGTTAAGATTTATCTATAGAATAAACAAACCTTCGTTTTTATCAATGTAAGTTTTTGTGGTTTTAATCACATAATCTACGACTTCAAGCTATCTAACATTTTTATATTTTTCTAACAGAATTGCTTACAAGATGAGCATAGGAGAGAAAACCAGTGGTGGTTCATCGTGGAGCAGGGATGCTGATATTGCTTTTGAGAAAGCTCTAGCAATTTATACCGACGAAACTGAGAACCGTTGGGAAAAGATTGCTGGAGTTCTTCCTGGAAAAACATTAGAGCAAGTTATTAAACATTACGAGATTTTACTTCGAGATGTTATGATGATTGAATCTGGATGTGTGTCTCTTCCTGAGTATGATGACTCTTCAGAAGGAACACATGCCAGAGATACAAACATTTCGGAGTGTGGCATCATCAATCGCAAATGTGAGTATATGCAAGAATGTAAACCAAAACTTAAGCAAAAACGACGTAAGGGGATTGCATGGACACCGGATGAACACAGGTTCCTACGACGTACTATTCACTTATTTGTTAAATGATAATTTGTTATGATAGAAAAAACATTGATGTTTTCTTGTATGGTGTGGTTTTCTTTTTTGGTAAAACTTGTATGGTATGTTTTTACAGTGTTAATCTATTTATAAGATGTTGATTGATCTTGTGATGTTTTTTCGTGAACAGACAGTTTCTAATTGGTCTGGAAAAATATGGGAAAGGTGATTGGCGTAGCATTTCTCGTAACTTGGTAAGGACAAGAACACCAACTCAAGTGGCAAGTCATGCTCAGAAATACTTCGCACGTCTTAAGTCTACGAATAAAAACAAAATGAGACAAAGCATTCATGACGATGACGTTGGAGAAAGCAATAACACCCCAACAATGCAAAGACCAAACATATGGCAAAACACTCGAGCCATTCAAGCCTCTTCGCAACCATCACAAGACCATCATCCTACATATAGCACACCGACCATATGGAACACACAAGCTACTTTACAACAGTCACAAGACCGTCCTATGTATGGTACAACCACCACATGGAACATGCAAGCCGCTTCGCAACCATCCGTGAATATACCTATCTATGGCACCAACACCGTAGACCAATCAATGGTTGGATCAATGGTCTCACCTTTCGGAAGTAACATGAACCGCTTGGCTCCACCTCAAAGGGCTTACGGAGTTCAACATCACTCAGCACCTTACTCCTCGGTTTCTAGAGCACCGATTAACATGGCAGCTTCGTACAACTTGACATATGCACCTACATCTCGTTAGATTGGTTTGAGACCTCTTATTTTCTATGCTTGTTTAAAGGTGTAAAATGGTATAAAGAAACTTAATATTCAGTTTGACTTGTTAATTAACACCAAATTGTGTTTCTTATGTATTTTAAATGTTAGCAATTTTATAAAAAATTGTTCTTCATTAATTTATGTATTTTAGTTTGTTTGGATATATATGTAAAATCAATAAAATTTACTAATCTCAAAATCTAACTTCTATTCAATTAATAAAATTATAATCCATATATCTTTCTTTAGATTTAAAATATGAAGTATTATACATTTGTATATATTAACACTTGTACGACTCTTGAGATGTTCAAAATTTTTGGTCTGAACTGTCTCGCCACATGTCTCACCACAGCTTAGAGCATGGTTAACAATGAGGATGATTGGTTGGGCTTTATCTTATTATTTTAGCTTTATTTATTTTAAAGCATTAAATTTTACCAAACATGTTGTAGTTTTATTTTTATTAGTCAAAGTCTACAACAAATTTAGCTACAACAAAGTCTCTAATAAAACTACAAGAATAACTTTACAACTACAACCAACTTTACAACAGCCTAAACTTTTACAATTTAAATTTTACAAATACAAATGAACCAATCATCACTAATAGCTCTTAGTCATAGCTCTCGGGGAAAAATTAATTTCAAAATTTATGGTCCCACCATCATCTTAAGAATTGCCCCTCATGTGCCTTCCGTAAGAGGCTAATTTGGCAAGGTTCTTGGACTAATCGTGGTCCCACGACAATATCATACCATGATTGATTGATTTTTTATTTATTTTTAAAATTTTAAATCAGACAAAAAAGAATAAAAAATAAGATCCTTCTTCCTCCCTCTAGCGTTAAACATGCCCTTGGACGGTGTGCAGCTCGTGGATGTCCAGGCTACAATCAGCAGTGCATTAACATCTGGTTTTCCTCTTCATATCTAATGCTCAACCACTTCAAACCCTCTCTGCAGAGTGACCACACCCGAGTGTCTTCTCCTTTTACTTTTTCCTCTCTGCTTAATTACTCTGTGAAGAAAGAGAGAAATACATGCCAGAGGAATGCATTGAACCAGGTGCAACATTCCATCCAAATCTACTGTACCCAATGTCCTACATGGTACGAATGATGCTCCAGGTTGCAATTTTGCTGTGAACTACATGGGACATCTTTTCAACCAGAGTATCAGAGAAAACAAAACGTTCTTGTATGCGATGATCATTTCAGGAGCAGAGTTCTTCACCGTGATAGCCTCTGATCTGTTCAGGAACCTAAACGATTCGCTAGAGCTGGTTCCATTACCTGAATGTATGAGAAATAAGCTTCTTCGCGGGGCTTTACTTATGTTCGTCATCTGCTACTCGTGGGAGCGGTTGTTCAGGTGGGTTTCCCAAGTAAAATTCATTCACGGAAGCACAAACAAAAAGTGTCACCGTAAATCCAAAGAAGAAGAAGAAAGTATAATAACAAGAAGAGACATTGGTCTTATTCAAAAACAAGAAGAGACATTGGTCTTATTCAAAAACAAGAAGAGACATTGGTCTTATTCAAAAACAAGAAGAGACATTGGTCTTATTCAAAAACAAGAAGAGACATTGGTCTTATTCAAAAACAAGAAGAGACATTGGTCTTATTCAAAAACAAGAAGAGACATTGGTCTTATTCAAAAACAAGAAGAGACATTGGTCTTATTCAAAAACAAGAAGAGACATTGGTACCAGCATACATTAAGCATAATTGATTTTTCTTTTCTGCATAATTGATAATGTGATATAGTTATTGACATAAGTTGATAATTGAGATCCTTCGAAGTATATTATCTTATTATTTTAGCTTTATTTATTTTAAAGCATTAAATTTTACCAAACATGTTGTAGTTTTATTTTTATTAGTCAAAGTCTACAACAAATTTAGCTACAACAAAAGTCTCTGCAATAAAAACTACAGTAACAACTTTACAACTACAACCAACTTTACAACAGCTAAACTTTTACAGCTAAATTTTTACAGTCACAGTCGAACCAATCATCACTAATAGCTCTTAGTCATAGCTCTCAGGGAAAAAATTAATTTCAAAATTTGCGGGTCCCACCATCATCTTAAGAATTGCCCCTCATGTGCCTTCCGTAAGAGGCGAATTTGGCAAGGTTCTTGGACTAATCGTGGGTCCCACGACACATAGCGGCCCGCGATTGATTGATTTTTTTTTATTTATTTTTTTAAAATTTTAAATCAGACAAAAAAAAGAATAAAAAAAATAAGATCCTTCTTCCTCCCTCTAGCGTTAAACATGCCCTTATGTCCTAAGGGTTATGCACTTGGACGGTGTGCAGCTCGTGGATGTCCAGGCTACAATCAGCAGTGCATTAACATCTGGTTTTCCCTCTTCATATCTAATGCTCAACCACTTCAAACCCTCTCTGCAGAGTGACCACACCCGAGTGTCTTCTCCTTTTACTTTTTCCTCTCTCTGCTTAATTACTCTGTGAAGAAAGAGAGAAATACATGCCAGAGGAATGCATTGAACCAGGTGCAACATTCCATCCAAATCTACTGTACCCAATGTCCTACATGGTACGAATGATGCTCCAGGTTGCAATTTTTGCTGTGAACTACATGGGACATCTTTTCAACCAGAGTATCAGAGAAAACAAAACGTTCTTGTATGCGATGATCATTTCAGGAGCAGAGTTCTTCACCGTGATAGCCTCTGATCTGTTCAGGAACCTAAACGATTCGCTAGAGCTGGTTCCATTACCTGAATGTATGAGAAATAAGCTTCTTCGCGGGGCTTTACTTATGTTCGTCATCTGCTACTCGTGGGAGCGGTTGTTCAGGTGGGTTTCCCAAGTAAAATTCATTCACGGAAGCACAAACAAAAAAGTGTCACCGTAAATCCAAAGAAGAAGAAGAAAGTATAATAACAAGAAGAGACATTGGTCTTATTCAAAAAAACAAGAAGAGACATTGGTACCAGCATACATTAAGCATAATTGATTTTTTCTTTTCTGCATAATTGATAATGTGATATAGTTATTGACATAAGTTGATAATTGAGATCCTTCGAAGTATATTATCTTATTATTGTACTCCTTCTGTTTTTAAAAAATAGACTTTTTAGTGCTTTCACACATATTAAAAAAATGTATTAAATCATTATAATAAATTTATTGTTTTCTTTAATTTTCAATTTTCAACAATTTTTAGCCAATAGTAATCCAATAAAACCAATTAATTTTCTTAAAGTTTGCAATTATTCAAATATACATCGTTTTGAAACAAAATATTTTTTCAAAACATGAATTTTTTAGAAACAAAATGAATTTTTTAGAAACAGAGGAGTATATAAGAATATATTATTAATTATTTTAAAGTATGTTTAGGTAGGAATACTATTTTCTTAGATAAAACAAAATATTAAAAAGTCTAAAATGGGATTCATGAGATTTGACCACGCGTCGCTATATGATTGGGTGATATAATACACGGCTAGCGAGACGAATCTCTTTAATTCCTTACAGAAATGAAAAATAAATAAACAACGGCGAAAATATTAAAAGGGGGAAGCATAGGAACTAGGGATTTTTTTTTTGGCGGTGGTTAGTAGGGCTCTCATCCTCGACGCGAGACACACTCTCTCTTACATTTGAGACGGCGTTTTTTCATTTTCATCACCCTCTCTTCCTTTGGGTCCTCTCTCTCTACATCGATCTTACGGTGCCTCCCCCTGATCTCGATCCTAGGCTTTCCATATCGTCAATTCTGCAAATCGCGATTTAATCTACGCCGTTGATTTCAATGCTTTTGTGAAGAGAGAAAGAGAGAGAGAGAGAGACTTACGCCGCCGTCTCCCGCTGTTAATGAGATGTCTGACAAGGAGATTCGTGCGATCAAGCTGAATCGTTCTACGATGGCTGGCTCGGCGATGAAGAGGCATGATCCTCAGGATAAGAGCTCATCTGGGAAAGCTTTGGTTAAAGTCAAGTTAGAGAAGGACGACAAGCACGTTTCGTCCGATGACGGATCCTCTGGTAAAGCCATGGTTGCAGTGAAGTTAGAGAAGGAAGAATCTGGGGTTCTTATAGCAGCGAGTGGGGTACTGAAGAGAAAACGAATCTCTCGATTAGTGGAGAAATCTAGAAGATTTTCAGCAATAAAGAGTGAAAGCAGCTTAGAGAAACAGAAACAGAAGACCAATCATCGGAGAGGAATGATTACTCGTTGGAATACTGAAAGGTATCCTAAGACCAAACCTTTTGTCTTTTTTTTTTTTTTCTTTCTGATATTTTGTAATGTGGACAGGCTTGATAACGCGGAGCTAGCGTTATTCGAGATATTGAAGGAGAAAGGTGCTTCCTTTGAGCGGCCTGTTCCACGGGCCGAGTTGCGAGTTTCTGCTCGTAAGAGAATCGGTGATACTGGGCTATTGGATCATTTGTTGAAGCACATTGATGGGAATGTTACCCCCGGTGGTGCCGAGCGGTTTAGGAGGTGTCATAACACTGAAGGGACCATGCAGTATTGGCTAGAGAGTGCTGATTTGATCAAAATCAAACTTGAATCTGGGGTTTGTGATTCTAATTGGGCTCCCCCTTCTTGGTGGAAGAATCAGAGTGTAAACAATATCATTAAACTTGAGCCTGGGGTTCTTGAACCATCTGAGTCCCCTGCAAGGCTCAAGGAAGAAATGAATAAAATGAGGAGGTAAAAAAATATGCTTGCAATAATCCCGAGCTTCAGTATTTGCTTGGCCTGAAGTTTGAAAAATTCTCGTCTTCTTTGTGGTATGCAGGGAGATCAAAGAACTTGTATCTGATTTGGCCCTAATTAAACGTGAGTCTGGAATTCCTGATCTGGACTCGATTCCTCTAGCTCAGTGGAAGATTCAGAGTTCATCAAAAGAATCATCTGTTGTCTCCTCAAAGCTTAGGGAAGAAATTGATAAAATGAAGAGGTAATAATATGCTTGCAATATTCTGAGCTTTCAATAGTTTTGCTTTTGTTTGTAGTCAAGTGAGAACACATGTAATCTTATTTTCTTTGCGGTATGCAGTGATTTAAAAAAACATATATCCAAGCCAGAATTACCAATTATTGCTTCTGATGCAAATGAGGTGACCTTTTGAGATCTTTTTTTTTTGTTAGCTTGTTCAAGGAATGTGAAGATAGAGCATAGTTTGAGAGTTTCAAAACTTTTCTGTTTGCATTTCTTTCCAGAAATTAATCAAGGATTTTATGAGTTGGAGGGTAAAGACTGATAAGCAAATTGCAGAGATCTCAAATTCATTGGCATCGACACAGGTCTAGGACCAAATTTGTGTGAGACTTGTTTCATATGAATGATTTTAACCTGATAAAGCTTTGTGTGTCTCGCCTCTTTGTTGTTCTTTGTTAATGTAGTGCATGGTTAAGGAATTAGTTTCGTGGAAAGATAAAGTAGAACAGCAGCTGGTGGGAATTTCAAACTCGCAGAACGGTAGGCAGGCAAATGGGAGCAACTCCTTCGGTCCAGATCCTCAAAACTGGGAACATTTATTGCATAGTACCAACTTGGATGATTTTACTGGGGACGGTTTTGAACCATGGGATGTTGATACTGACCTTATCGATGCTCTACCAGAGGCAGAGGCTGTCAGGCCGGATACCTACTTGCTTCCACCAAATGCTCGCAAAAGCTCTTTCCAGGATCATATGTGGTTTGAGGAGCAGTCAGTGCTCAACTCCGAAATGCAGAGGACGACAGAGAGGTTAGAGCGGTTACTTGGTTTCCAGGTTCCTAAGAGTAGGCTTTATGGTTTTATATTTTATGATTTGTCTAATATTTTTGCTTTCCCTATTTAGCTGCATGACCAGAGGTGATTCCAGAAGCTCCAATCAGGACAAAGCTGAGTTGACTCCAGGTTCTTCGATGACTGCAGGTCCAAGATCAGATATTGAGGACCCAAATATTATTTCTCAGGTAACGTAGTCAAACATGTTAGAAGCATTAGTCAGTTGAATTGGATGATCATCTTTTGGAAAATACTGTCACTTTGCCACACTCCCATCATCTCATAGCTTTTGCTTCATTCACTGCATCTCTTGTTAATTTTTATGCATGCAATTTTGCATCTCTTGATAGTTTTTATGCATGCAATTTTGCTAGTGCTTCACATTACCATCACATGATTTTTAAGGAGTGCATTTTTTTAAGAATCATCAATGGTTTTGTAATTCAGGAAACGTTGAAAGAGTTGGTGAGTTGGAAAGCCAAAGCGGAGCAGCAGCTAATGGAAATGTCAGACGCTGTGCGAGCTCTTCAGGGATAAGAAAATCAAAACCGAAACAGGCTTTACCATACACAAGGCACCGTTTGTTTCATCAAAACGATCTCGATTCACCTACATAGAAGAATCCCTTTGGAGACTTGTACAGGGTTTCTGCTTAAAGAAAATTGAACAAACAAAAAAGGGAAAAGAAAGAGGTAGTAGGCATCTGGAAAGTTTATTTAGGAAGAGGTAGAAAGTGATCATCTACATGAAAATGATACCCCCAAGGTGGAGAGAGACGCTTTTAATAGTAGTGGTTTGCTGTATATTTTCTCTGACCACTCCTCTTATTTAACAATTAAGTTCTTGAGTAATCTTTTCTCTCTCTTTTCTATGAGGTCTCGTATATTTTCTATCTGATAAATTTAAGTTCGGATTATTGTTTATTTGTTAAATAATCAAAGTAAATCACATTCCTTTTGTATAATAATAAGCAGCTTACTACATAAGTGTAAATCCTCCAGACGTCAATACGAAACAACCGGCTGGTTTGGTTTAAATGACAAATCCGTAGTCCATAATAATGGGCCTGCTGTGCAAAAGCCTTAAGCCCCCTTCAAACGGTGCCATTAAAAGATATATTCTTCTTCGGTCCTCAATGTTTCTCAGATTTGTTAAATTGTCCTTTTATTTGTTTGCATTACAGAATTTCGAGCTTGGCAAAGCATAAACTCAAAATCTTCTTCAATCCACGAGGAATCACGCGATCGACTGATTCATCTTCTTCGTCCTCCTCCTCCGTGGGATCAATTCTCTCAAAGGTACGATTTTTCAAGCGGTAACTTTTTCTTTTCCTCCGATTGAACTTGCTCGATAGTTCTAAGAGAAGGAAACTTGAAGTTCTAGGGTTAGGGATTTCACTTTAATTCGAGATAGCTGTGATGTGTTTCAGGCTGATAGAATCTGAGGGTGTGTGTGTTAGTCTAAATCTCTTGATGAGGTTTGTGTTTCTGAGTGTGTAGTAAACAAACACTCCATGTTTTAGGTTAGTTCATAACAGCTTTAGGAACCTGGACTCATGTCTTTGTTGCTTGATGGTGATACGAACCTTAAAGAAGAGACCATTTTTGAACAAATTGCTCTGAAAATTGAAAAATAAAAGCCTCAAATATCCATCTGCTTTTATCCTCCTTCATTTGCTGGTACGTTTTTGTAAGTTATTCAAGTTTATAACTTTGATTGATGAGTAGTATTAGAGAGCAAGAAAGACCCTGAATTGCGTTTTTTTTAATGGTTATCTTGCTTTTACATTCTATGATGTTCTAAAGCCTAAAACTATCAGTATAGTATTTGCATCTCACTTGGCATCTTTTCTGTTTTAATGCAATTGGGGCTGTGTCAAGCTTCTCAGATTACTAACTCCTTTCTGGTGGACTTAGGGTGGACTGTCATATTAGACGAAAGGAGGAAGAAATGGAGGAGTTTGTGGACCATTACATAGTTCTAGGTTTACCTTCTGGAGAGGAAGCTCAGAACCTTAGCGAGAAGGAGATTTCAAAAGCATACAGGCTGAAAGCTTTGTACTTGCATCCGGACAAACGCCGAGACGATCCCGATGCTCATGAGAAGTTTCAGAGGCTCAAGACATCTTACGAGGTTCTCAAAGACGAAAGCTCGGAAGCTCTTCGATGATCTTCTTAGAATCCAGCGTGAGAAACAGCACAAGAAATCGCAGGTGGATTCCAAGAGGCGCAAGATGATGTCTGATCTGGAGGAAAGGGAGCAGCGTTCTGGTTTTGCTCCTAGTCATGCCGCTGCTAGACCTTATGATGAAGAGGAGAGAATCGCAAGGAAGCTTAAGGAGGAGGTGGATAGGATACGTGCACAACATGCCAAGAAGAGAGGCGGTTTCGAAACTCCTCCTGAGAGTGGTGGTGATGATGTAAAGAGGGGAGAAGATAGAAGTGGAAGTGGAGGTGGAGGTGGTGCTAGTGTTCAGCTTGATAAAGAGAGAATGTTGAAGGTTTCTTGGGAAACGATTGGTGAAGGGTATAGCGGGAAGGCTCAGAGAAGTGTTTTCAGAGTTTGGTGAGGTTGAAGATGTTGTTATTAGGAGTACCAGGAAGAAAGGCTCCGCTCTTATTGTAATGGCTACTAAAGATGGAGCTGTGAGTGTTATCTTTTACTTAATTTGGTCTCTCTCTTTTTCGTTATATAACAATGAAGAAGCTAATCGTGGATTGTTTCTTTTCTTATAGGTAGCAGCGACGAGAACACTGTGTGGTGATCTCTCTAACCCATTACTAGTTGTACCTCTTCAAAGAGCAGCACAAACCGATTTTACAACCGCAAAGAAATCTGCAGAAGCAGAACCGCAGAGTAACATAGTAGGTGCTGGTTACCAAGCTTATGAAGACCAGGTCATGGAAAGACTTAAAAAGGTTAGTTTCTACTCCAAACATTCATTCATGTTGTTGATCTATTGAAATAGATGCCACAGCTTTCTCACATTTTTTAATTTATTTTGTCTTTGAATAGGCGGCTATGAACCAGAAATGATAAAAGGAGTATAATTAAGCCACATGATGTTAATCAAGACCAAAGTGGAAGTCTCTATTTCATATCATAGACTCGTGGTCCTTGCATGTTCTTTTTCTTGTAATGATATAGAGTTCAACAAGTATTTGTGGACATCCATTGTGATATCAAATGGTTGTTATAGAATCTATAATTCTACCAACTCTAAAAGTCATACAAATGTTTTCTTTGTGGGGAATTAATGTCTCGAGTTCACGTGTTTGTTTCGCATAAAATTGTCTTTTTCTGTTTTTTTTTTTTCTCAAAGCAAAAGATGATTCCCTTGATATTTTTGCAGAAAATTCAAAACGTGATGAAAATATATTTATTTTTATAGATAAAAAATCAGGTAGGTTTGGGTAAAACAGGGAATGGTATTCGCTGAACTAATAAGCATTAAGCACATGGATGCCTATCGCAAAGTTGAAAACTTTACATAAAAATATAAATTAATGTTTTGTCAGTAAAATACAAAATTAATCCATGAAATATCTGGTACAGCTAACATAAAAATAGTGTTCTGTCCAGTGTTTTGAAAAGTTCCAGT